>PVLC010000823.1:16131-35244 GCA_004027655.1 Graphiurus murinus
AAAATTTGACTTAATGGAAGGTAATGGGAGGAGGGGGGACACCCTAATGAGCATGATGTACTTACAAGATCACATCAAAGTCAATCACTAAACTGACCTGGAGATAGGGGGAGGGTGGGTGGGAATTGGGGAAGGGTTAATGAGAAATATATGCATGGATGTCTTTACCTGTACTAGCTTGTACCCAACAAAAATGTGTGATTAACCTTGTTGTACCCAAGAAATGTATAAAAAATCCATGCTAAAAAATAAATAAATAAATTAAAAAAAAGAAAGAAAGAAAGAAAAAAGAAAAGTCTGTGTCTGCTTTGAACGAGAGAGAAAAAGCAAATATTGCAAAACAATCTGTAAATGAGGGCCCAATCCCTCTGTAAAGAGTGTGATAGCACAGATGCAAAGCCTTGGGCCCAAACAGGATTCTCTTACACTGCTACATATTCTTTACATTTTTCTTTCTTCAAAAAACATACTTTAGAAATATAAAAACCCTTCTTAGATCAAGGGCTATACAAAAACTGGTATGATTTTCTAGTGGGGTAATGAGAATGTTCTAAAATTAATCGCGATGATATCTACACAATCTGTGACTATACTAAAAGCCACTGAATTGTACACTTTAAATGAGTGAATTGTATGGCATATGAATTATATCTCAATAAAGTTGTTCAAAAAACCGGCTGTGAGTGAGCCATAGTTTACTGACCCCTAATCTACCACTTGGTGGTAAAACACTAACAAACTAAACCAAAAAAGAAAAAAAATACTAAAGAGAATTTCCATTCTCATTTCACAGGACTAAATCAGGCTTATTTGAAAAAAAAAATGCCAATGATTGTGCAGTTAAGAAAATTTGACACATTCATTCATATTATTTTAAATTTCAGTTAAACAAAGCAAGTTGATTACACTAGTTCTAAACCTTATTATTGTACTGTACAATTATTGAAGGGCTAAAACTCTGAGTATATTGCTGCAGTAGGAATTAGAAGATATCACTTATTGTTGTAGCCCTCAAAATCAGCAATTCTAAAATGGCCACAGGACTGAAAATTTCACAATAAAAGACCAAACTCTGTGGATAATGTAGACATGAAACTTTACTTCCTGGTGGTGTTTTTGTTTCCTACACTTAATTTTTCATGCAACTATGTTTCTCTCACAATTAGAAAAAACTCTCTATCTAAAAACAATTGTGAGCTGGGCGTGGTGGCGCACACTTGTAATCCCAGCATTCGGGAGGCTGAGACCAGAGGATCCGGGTTCGCGGCCAGCCTCAGCTACCTAGTGAGGCATTCTGCAACTTAGTGAGACTCGGTTTCAAAATAAAGAATAAAAAAATATGGCTGGGGGTGTAGCTTGGAGGTAGAATGCCCCTGAGTTCAATCCCCAGTACCACAAAAAAAATAAAATAAAGAATAGAAACAATTGTGGCAGGCCTTTCTCCCTCAAAGCAACACTATGTCAGGATACTATGTCATCTTAAATTTTAAGTAAGTCTTTTAAATCTCAAAGCAACATTTCCTTGAAAACAAAAAGTAGGAGCCAGGTGTGGTGGTGTATGCCTGTCATCCCAGTACTTGGGAGGCTGAGACAGTAGGATCACAGATTCATAGCCAGCCTCAGCAACTTGACAAAGCTCTCAGCAACCTAGTGAGATCTTGTTTCCAAATAAATAAAATTGGGCTAGAGGTGTAGCTTGGAGATTGAACCTACAAAAAAAAAAAAAGTAGGTACCTTTCTCATCGGTGTCAAGAGCATCATCTTCAAGGTCATCATCAAAAATCTCTCGGCCATCTTCCACATAGCCAGTACCATCTGCTGGAACAAAATTTAAGATTAGATTAAGCTCTAAAAACAGTGGAGAAATAAGGTACAGTGGCCTACACGTGTAATCCCAGCACTTGGGGTGCTGAGACAAGTGGATTCCAAGTTTGAGGCCAGCCTCCGTGACTTAGCAAGACCCTGTTTCAAAATAAAAAATAAAAAGGGCTAAGGGTGTAGTACAGAGGTAGAATATCTCTGGATTTAATGCCCAGTACCACACAAAAGATGAAAATAAATCAAAGTGGCCAGTAATATTTTAGCCATGACAAAAAGAATACTCTTATACCCACCCAGATGCTCTGCCTGTTTCATTTTTAAGTGGAGCAGAATCCTGTTGGAACAAGTGTCAGACAAGGTAAGGCATCCACACAGCATATGTGGAATCAAAACCAAGGAATATGTACCATACCTAGCTAGGTGAGCTAGGAAAATGGTAAGAACTCTAATCTATTTGAGAAATTTGGCAGAATAGCTAAGCCCAATTACAAAAGTAGAAACATAGTCCCAGGAACAGTATACATCTCCTTCCTCGGGTCAGCACTCACAAAGCAGTAACCAGTAAAAGTTATACAAGGGGGAAGAGAACAGCAGGACCAGCTCTTGCCACGTGCTTTCCCCTGCTCCAGTCACCTCTCACACCTACTGCCTCCTGCACCCCTCACAGCAACTCTGGGAAATAGTTTTCTTATCTCCACATCACAAATCAAAACCTTGTGGCTCAGTGACATTAAAGTGACTTGTTTAAGGTCACAATTCGAACCTACATCCCTTAATTTCAGATGTGTGCTAGCTACAGAGACATATGGCTCCTCCCAATTCCTTTTTCTTTTTTTTCTTTTGGTGCTGAGGATTGAATAATGCAGGATCTCGTGCAACCATTCAATTCCTACATAGACAATCTCCAGAAGATTTACACTATATCCCGAGGCATATGACTAGATTACCCAAAATACCACAAACTCAACTTCCTAGTGTTGTGCCTCCTCATCGTCAAATAACTAAGGAAAATCCAAAGTATGATCCTAACAATGCCTTATATCTGCCCAGGAAACACAGCACATCTGCCACAGGAAAACCACAAGAAGCAACTAACTAGCAGGTAATTTCTTCCCACATACCGTCATCCACGATCCAGTCGTCATCCTGACGTGCCTGAACCAGCTTCGAATACTGTTCTTCATCAACTTCTTCATAAACGCTTGTAAAGTCCTCAACCTGCCATTATACAAGTTTGAGAAAAAGCTTCAAGTGAAGTGAAAGTGTTAAACAATTCTGATGAAAAAATTGTCAAATTGAAACTGGGATGGCAGCCTGACGGAGAAGCTGCAACCAAATCATGTGTTCTGACATTCAACACCACTACAGGGTTTTCCTTAAATAGACATCAATTAACTTAGTATTCCTTTTAGGTGGGTGTTAACATATGATATTAAATGATTCCATTAGCATAATACACTTGTCACACCATCAATTACTCATCTACTTCATAAAAAACAAACTGAATTATAGCCAATTCTTCATTAGCTGCTTTGGGGATTATTCACTTGTAATTTCTAGGCTGGTTTTTGCTATACTTAGCAAATCTGTATGGCATATCATCTCCTTCTCCACTAGCTGATGGATGCTCTGCAAATAGATAATAATTTTAATAACTGTTCAACTAACTGAGTAAAATTCAAAAGGAAAATCTGCTTCATCCGTTCCCCTTTAAAATTAGCAAAACGAATACATTCCATATTCTATAAGCAAATAAGAAACAATTTGGGGGTGATCCATGTTTGCCTTACCACTGATCCCTCACCACTCTCATCAGGTCTTAGGGACTTAAATGCAGAGCTGTTCAAGGGGCAAGCCCAGAGGGAGTAGCAGGTCCTCCAATCACACTGGCTACCTGACTGTCAGAGGGTCAGAGCACCAGGAGCTACTGGTATGAATAAAGCAGACCACCTCTGAGCAAAGTAACCAACAGAATGGATGAATGCCACTAGTCACTGCCCATGGTAACAGGACACTGATATCCCAGATGAAAATCTGAAGAGCTGGTTAGAAAGGTGTCATAGAAAATTCATTAAAAGTCCCTCTTCCTAGCCGGGCGTGGTGGCGCACGCTTGTAATCCCAGCATTTGGGAGGCTGAGACCAGAGGATCCGGGTTCGCGGCCAGCCTCAGCTACCTAGTGAGGCACTCCACAACTTAGTGAGACCTGGTTTCAAAATAAAGAATAAAAAATAGGGCTGGGGGTATAGCTCGAAGGTAGAATGCCCCTGAGTTCAATCCCCAGTACTGCAAAAAAAAAAAAAAAAGTCCCTCTTCCTCTCAAGAGTTCTCTTTTCAAATAAAGAAGGGGGAAACAACTAACTCCATCTGAAAAGTTAAGACTCTAGGAAAAATCTCCGGACACAAAACTTTGAGACTGATGGCCAGAACTGACTCGATTTCTGCCACCCATATAAGCTTTGTAATAATTATAGGACTAGGCTTCATTGTCACCTCTTTTTTAACCTACTCTACAGAGACCACTGGCAAGTACTGATTTGGCCTTTTATCATTTAGTAACAGAAACTACCTACCTACCAAATTAAGTTCTTAATAACCCAGATAAAAATCAGTCCAATTACTATTATTGTATTGACCAATTTTCTTTTTTTGATGGAGGCTGACATAATTTTTGTTGGCTAAAAGCATATTTTGTCTCTTATTTAAGGAACTGATTTAAATACTACCAAGAAGACACCAGAAAACTATTTGTGTGTGTGTCTATGTGTGTGGTACTAAGAATTTAACCCAGGGGAATTCTACCCTGGAGCTACAACCCCAGCCCTTTCTTATTTTTTGTTTTGAAATAGGGTCTTGCTAGATTGCTAAGAGTTTTGCTACATGGCTGAGACTGTCTTCGAACCTGGGATCCTCCTGTCAAAGCCTCCCAAGTACTGGGATTACAGGTGTGCACCACCATGCCTAGCACATTTTTTTTTTTTTTTTTTTTGCGGTACTGGGGATTGAACTCAGGGGCATTCTATCTCCAAGCTACACCCCCGTCCTTATTTTTTGTTGTTTATTTTGAAACAGGGTCTCACTAAGTTGCGGAGGGCCTCACTAAGAAGCTGAGGCTGGCCACCAACCTGTGATCCTCCGGTCTCAGGACCCCTAGTACTCGGATTACAAGCGTGTGCCACCACATCTGGCTGCCTGGCACATTTTTAAAAATCATTTTGAGTAAAAAGTCGTTTTGACTCTATGTGTGTGTGTGTTGCTGGGGAATGAATCCAGGGCCCTGTGAATACTATGCAAGCACTCTACCACTGAGTTATAGCCCTAGTCCAGCAGACTCAATCTTTAAAAACAATACTGCTATTGCTCAGCATGAACTCTTAAGAGCCATACAATTAATATCAGTGTTTAAAGGGAAACCAGCTACTTGTACCAATATATGAAACGCCCCACAGAAACCCCTACATTAAAAATGCTTTACTCCTGCATCACTGTAATCCTCTTAGCAACCATTATCTGGTTGTCTCCCTTAACTTGAACAAATGGTGCCAACCAAATGGCAAAAATCCTCTTCTATTTGCTTAATTGCCCAATATGTTAAGGCCACAGTGAACATGCATATTTCAAAGCCAGACTACCTGGGATTAAATAAAAGACCTGCCACTGTAACTTCCTAAACTTCCTGTGGCTCAGATATCTCACTTGCAAGAACGTTAATCACAGTATCTAATTTCATATGGTTACTGGAAGGATTAAATGAATAAACATATTGGTAAGAGCACTTAGAACAGTATGTTAGCTCAAAAAGTTTACTAGTTGTTGCTATTATTTCCTAGCATTAGCTTATCATTTTCTGGCCTTGGCAGTTAAAATACTCAGGGAGCACTGAAGGTAAAGTTCAATGATAATGTGTAGATGGTAGCAACTCTGTTTTTAACCTACAGGTCATAAACAAATGAGATTAAGAGGAATAATTCTGCCAGGTGTAGTGGTGCACACCTGTAAGGTTGAGACAAGAGGATTATAGGCTTGAGACCAGCCTCAGCAAGGCCCACAGCAACTTAATGAGTCCCTGTTTCAAAAAAAAAAAAAAAAAGCCAGGCATAGAGGCTCATGCTTGTAATCCCAGTACTCGGGAGGCTGAGACAGGAGGATCACAGGTTCACGGCCAGCCTCAGCTACTTGAGGCCCTCCACAACTTAATAAGACCCTGTTTCAAAATAAAGAATAAAAAATAGGGCTGGGGGTGTAGCTCAGGGGTAGAATGCCTCTGGGTTCAATCCACAGTACTGAAAAATACATACATACATACATATATGGGCTGAGAGTGTAATACAGAGGTAGAATGCCCCTGGGTTCAATCTCAAGTACTACCAAAAAAAAAAAAAATCTGATCAAGGAGTAGGTGCTTAGCCAGACTGCTCAAGACTTTAAGAGTACTTCTCAGTTTCTCAGTTCCCTCAACAAAGCCATGCAGCTTACCAGAGATGCAGGGTACTAAATAAGAAAAAAATATAGATATAGCTACTTTGATTTGGAATTTTAAACTCATCTGTAAAGTTCCTTATTGGAACTTTTAAGGGTCCAGTACCTTCCATAATCTACAGATCTACCTCCTGCTCATACTTGTTCAATACTAAGACATTACTATCAATAAGAAGCTTGAGCCACATGTAGTGGGTATGCTGTAATCCCAGCTACATGGGAAACTGAAGCAGAAGGATTGCAAGTTGAAGGCCAGCCTGGGCAGCTTAGCCAGGCCCTGTCTCAAAATAAAAATTACTGGGCTGAGGGTGTAGCTCAGTGGTAGAACACCCCTGAGTTCTATCCTCAGTACCACACACAAAAAAACTTGAAATATATGAGTATTTCTAATTGGTGACAAGGCTGACATAAGACTACCTGTGGGGTATGAATTAGACGAAGCATAGGAGGAAAATGGTTACTTACTTCATATTTATACTTCTCACCAGCTTTAGACTTTTTCAATCTTTCTAGAGCTTCTTGGCGCCCTTTCTTTGTTTTTTTTTCTCGCCGGGCTCGAGATGCTACAAAACTCCCTGAATCTGACACAGCTGGAAAAAAAAACAAATTTACATGAGAGGTAGCAAAATTGTCAGCCATGTTCTCTCAAAAACAAAGAACATTTCTAGCTAACAATAATGAAATTTTATTATCATTTTCATAATGTAAAATAATTCACAAATCTCATGGTCAAATAGGCAGATCTGGTAGCTCTTCAGAAATGTTCTCTAAGATCCAATTACAATGAAAGGCACTATTAATTTTTTCCACTAAAAGGAGAAAAATCTCAAATTCAGCTGATATCCAGCAGACATTAAAGAAAGGAGATCAGCTGCTAGCTAGTCCATAAACTTTACATTAAAATGACAATTCACAAGTAATCCAATGGGCCATAGAAGGATGACTCATTTTGTATTCAATCAACATTCAAAAGGCTGTAAGAAGCACCTGCACTTTGCAAAGTACTGGGTACTATAAGGGACAGAAAGATCTACAAGACATGGGCCCTATACTTGTAGAACTTACAATCTAATATGGAAGCTGAGTAGCTACTAAATCTGAAATACATGCTATAACAGAGGTTCAGATAAAATACTTGGAATTTCAAAGGAAAACTAGATTGGAGGCTGGGAAAATTTAACAAAGATGGTTTTGATGTTTTGTTGATTATATCACTGATTTCAAGGCCTCAGTTGGTTATGCCATTGTAGGATGACAGTAAAAAATCACAAAGGTTAAAATGTGTTTTGCCACACAATGGAATTTTACTCAGTCATAAAGAACAAAATCATATCATTTGCAGGGAAATGGACGGAACTGGAAAACATTATGTTAAGTGAGATTATTAGTCAGTCACAAAAAGTAAAAAATCGTATGCTCTCCCTAATATGCAGAAGCTAGGGAGAAAATGGGGAATAAGAGGGACTCCAGATGAAGGAGGAGAAACCTTAGGTGAGCAAAGAATTTGACTTAACGAAAGGTGATGGGGGGAGGGGGACACCTTAATGAGCATGATGTACTTTCATGAACACATCAAATCAATCACTAAACTGACCTTGAGAAGGAGGGAGGAGGAGGGAGTGGGGCGGGAATTGGGGAAGAGTTAAACGAGAAATGTGTGCATGTATGCCTTTTTCAGCTTGTACCTAACAAAAATGTATGACTACAGTGCACCAATTAATAAAAAATGTGTTTTGCCAAAAATTATTCAAATGCCAGAGGGCCCTGGTGTTCATCCATTCAACTTTTAAACTATTCATGCTTTTGGTGATCACAAGCTGACCACCCCACACACATATTGAAAAGAATTCATCAGACTTTCATTTACCAGCTGATGAATAACCAAATCAAGACAACAGTGCTGCCTGCCAGCTGTAAGTTTAGGCTCAGCATGACTGCCATCTATATCTATGAAACTGAGTATTTTATTGTATTTGGTGCTAATTAATTTATTAAAGGAGTAGGCACCAAAAAGGAGACGTACTGATAAGAGGTATCTTAAAAGCTTCAACCCCAGTGGAACATTCACAACAACATTAAACTGTTTGACTCAGTTTTTGACTGAAATAGAAGAAACAATCTAAAGAACATGTACTAAATGCTGGCAATAAACTGTTGAAACTATATCTTAAAGGTGAAGTAGAATCAAAGAATCTTATTTTTTCTACCTTTCTGGAAATGGAATCTCTATAACATTTCAGTCTATTGTTTGACTTTCACATTTGACATTTAAATCCATTTTCAGAAAAGCATTAAGTAAAAATTAAGGAATGCAGGTACTTAATGATGACAGTCACACAATCTTGGGTGTCATTCAAATGATTTTAAAAATCTTGAGCAGGCCTACATGAAAAGGCTTCAGAGATTATTAAACATGACCAATAAGAGTGAAATGCTAGCCTCAGTAAATTCCCTTCACAACTCCCTTGACTCCTGACAAAATCTATAGATCTTCAAATGGACTTACTACACAGGTAACACTCTTCTACTACACAGGGTTTGAGCATACAATTACAGAGCTACCTGTCTTCAAGGGGCTCACAATCAAATAAAGCAAAAGGACCTAAGGCTAACACCATAATATAAATATGGTACCATAATAGAAGAGGTAAGAACACAGTAGGAAGAAATGTAGAGAGCCATTAACTTTGCCTGAGAAATCAGAGAAGGTTTAACAAGGGGAGGTCTTCAACACAAGCCCAGAAAGAGAACAGGGAGATAAGAGGCATGAGCAAAATTACAAAGGAATGTAAATGCAAATTGTATTCAGAAACTGAGAGTCAGTGTGAAAGGTGTAGAGACGAACTGAGAAATTAAGCAGAAGCAGCACATTCTAGCTCTGCCATGTGCTGAGGTGATGAGACCACCAATTAAGCAGTTAAGCAGTGACAGCTGCTCTGTTGTTTTAAGATATCCAGCATCTGAAACTGTTTGTGAAATTCCCCTCTTATATGTCTTGAGAGTTCACAGAGCCTATGTCCCCATAGAGAAGCTGAAAAGGCAGGTGCCCTTTCCCAGACACTCTTGCAAGTAGGGCGCGGCATATAAAATAGGTTCTACCAATTAGAAACACCTGCTGAGGCTTTAAATCAGAGCCTAATGTCCCAACAAGGGGGATGTGGGCTTAAGAAAGTCTAGAAGTAGCAACAGCTACAGAAGGATTGAAGGATTGAGACTATGGGGCAACAGTGCCAGCAAGCTCCCAAGGTACAAGCTATGGCATCAAGTACTTGGTCACAGCTGGCAATGACCTTCTCACTAGCCCAGTTTTGTGGCGCAATTTTAATCAGTTTCTGGCTAAGGAGTCCCCCAAATGGCTTTCCAGTCCTCCTGGATTTGTACAAATACTGTATTCTAATAAATTCCTTTTCTGTTTAAATGAGCTACAGTTGGTTCTTGCAGCTTACAACAAAGGACTCTGCCTAATGCAGAGCCTCAGGGTCCTCACCTGTGAAATGGGGATAACTATGTCTGTTTCATAAAGTGTTAAATATTAAATGAGGATGGCTATCTTACTTTGTACTTAGCAATATAGGAAACAATCATTTCTTGTTTGTGTGTGTGTGGATGCAGCACAGTCAAACACACATACAGATACATATATCCCACACATGTGCCTAGCCTCAGAAAGCAAAAATAAAGCATAGCAGTTTCCTCAGGGAGGACCCAATATAGCACTGCATTTAACTGGATGTTTACCATCTCAACTCCATGAAGACAGAAACCATGCCCATTCTACCTATCATAACACCCAGAACCTGGCAAGATGTCTATGCCTCATAGTGACAATAATAAATGTTTGTTGAATGAACCACTGTACCCACTTTTTTTAATCACTAAACTCTCCTTGATCTCTTTTTATTCATAAAACAGCTAGCTGTAGGCCTTTCAACTTTTCACTGTCATTGTCAAGGTGCTCTACCTTCCAAGACGTAAGAAAAACAAAACCTAGATTTTCTTTTTTTGGAATATGTCTCAAATGCTTCATGTAAAGTAAGTCAGCAAAAAAGAATTAAGTGCAAGAAATCCAGTTACAAAGATTTAAATATTTGGTTCAAAATTACCATTTGGAGTACCTCCATCCTCCCCAAAAGCAGGCAGAGACTAAGAGTAACAAAATTCCAGTCTATCTTAAAGGAAAAATTCCAGTCACAAGTCCCCAGAAACTACTTAATCAACACCATGACTTAAGAGGGGTCTCAAGATTGCACAGTATCCTCCGGAGAGTGATTTCTTGATGTTCACCGATGGCGTACAGTTTTTAGGGTGAAGAAAGGGCTTAGTGGCAAATCACTGATAAAGGGCTGCAAAGACTGTTCACGTACTCACATCCTACATCCCATTTGCAATCCGGGCTAGTCGACCCTCCAAAATAAATTGTCTTAAAAACGAAAGGCTAAAGAACAAATTGAAATCTGTGATTTACAACTAGGTGAATGCAAAGGAAGCTGATTAGGAAGCAAGTTCTCATTAATGGTGATGTATCTGAGTGACAGGAGATGTGATGCCTGAGCTAAGAAACTGAAGCATCTGAAGTTAGAAGTTCACTGAAGTCACACTTTAGTTGAACACTGTTCAAAAATCAGGAATCAGACAAATCCATTTGCATTTTTGTATCCTATTTTAGGAAATAAAAGATTACCACTGACAAACTGAGTGATATACAAGGCATCTGAAATGCTGCTCAACTCATGCAATTTTTTAGGACCTTCACACAAAATGATTAGATTTGAACACTATTCTTATGCAGCGCTTGAAGAACTTCTCAGAGAAGACTTTGAAAGAAACTGTTAATGCATAAAGTAGAAACTCTATCTACAAAGAAAAGACACACTGCTATCTGGTGACAGCACTTACAGCAGTCTTGGTTACAATGTGTAACAATTTTCCTGGGACTTCCTAGAAAGCTAGCACCTAAGTTCTGTCCTAGCCCACAGGCAGTGACGTGGGATGAGAGTTGTGAAATACTTTGTCAGGCCAGTGACCTGTCTCCACGAAGTTGTGCCCAGCACGTGGGTGCGACTCACCACAGAAATTTTTTTTTTAAAGCAAGAGAATGTTCGTACTCTTAATGACAGAAGTAAGACAGGCTCCCAAAGAAAAAACCCTGCAAGGGATTGGGGTGGGGGGATGCCAAGAGCAAATCGCCGGGCTAGGAAGCCAGGTCCCGCGCCCAAAAGGCCCCCGTCCAGAACCACCAAGGACTGAGCCCAGAGAGACCTGCGGGGCGAACCGGGCACGCGCCTGTCTCGGAAGAAATACAAGAGACCCCCCATATGCGATTCTACTGCGGTCCCCACTCTCCCAACCCAGTGCCCTGGCTGCGCAGTCGTCCCTCACCGCTCGCCCTCAATTCGCAATCATCGCCGTGCACAGGAGCCATGGTTCCGGAGTCTCCCGATTCCGCGCCAACCAGCCCGAAACTGGCGCGGGGGCCGAGATAGGCGCCAGCCCGAAAGCCAATCAGCAGCTTGGGAGGCTGCGGACTTCCGCCCGGAAGGCCACTGACGTGCCGCGCCGCGCCGCGCCCCGCCCCCGGTCTTCCCGCGGGCGCGCGTTTGGCGCCCTGTGATGACCCCTTTGGGAAAAACTGCAACTGAGGAGAGGCTAGAGGAAAGCTGGAGAAAAAAGCGGTCGGGCTCGGAAAAGACGCTTCGCGGAGGTTGCGCAGGCGCGCGCACGCACGCTATTAGGAAAAGACTTGGGCGCATGGGAGTAGGGGCTCTCTGGTTCTCAGAGATAATTTTCCCGGAAAAGAAGCGCGGGCGGGCAGGAAAGTGGGAGTGGTTGGGCAGCCCCCACTCTCCGCGCCCCATCAAAACTGGGAAAAGGACTGCCTCCTGGTGCGCACTCTGAATTTTGCCTCAGAGTGTGAACACAGTCGCTGTGTGATTATATATAAAAAATATATAAAATCTCACCATTTAAAGGTATATGCACCATCTTAACCAAGGAACCTAAAGTAGCATCACTGATAAGCAGCAGTCTGACCTCCTGTGCCTCCCGAAGTGCTGCACTTGGAACAGGAACAATATCGTCCATGTGGTCTTTTTTTGTTTTGTTTTGTTTTGGTTTGGTTTTTTTTGCAGTACTGGGGATTGAACTCAGGGGCATTCTACCTCCGAGCTGCCCCAGCCCTATTTTTTATTCTTTATTTTGAAACCGAGTCTCACTAAGTTGTGGAGGGCCTCACTAGGTAGTTGAGGCTGGCCTCGAACCCGGATCCTCCGGTATCAGCCTCCCAAATGCTGGGATTACAAGCGTGCGCCACCACGCCCGGCTCCATGTGGTCTTCTTAAAAAAAAAAAAAAAGTCTAACCTGAATCTAACCATGAAGAAATAATCAGATGTATCCAAAGTATAAGATAATCTACAGATGAAATGAAAGTGCTGAACGATTTATAAACATCTTGCCTGGACTCTTCCAAAATGTTAATGTTATGAAAGACCAAAAGGGCATTGGATTCTTGTGTATGATACAATGTATACAATGTATGCATCTCACTTTTTCTTTTTCCAAATGGATACATATTTACTAAGTAATGCCTACCACATACTTATAATATTTTCCCTACATTTTTGCCCATATGCTTGTTAATCACTTCTTTTTATATTCAATTTTTTGTTTTGTGTGTATTTGAGACCAATGTGTGGCTTTTCATTTATTTTATTTTTACAGTTTTTCTTCATTTATGAAACTTTCCAGGACATAAAATGCAACATATAAATAATTTTGGCTTGGCAAGACCTCATATGCCGTAAAAGAGCACACACTGTTCTGATTAGAAATGCTCCTCAACAAGTAGACATGTTTCAACTTCTTCATATGATGACAGTTCTGTAATATTTTCTCTGATGAGGATATAAAGATAATTTAATCTGTCCTCTAAGCTTGGCCATCAATGTTTGTTTTTTGCATTTCTGGTCATTGAGAGTATCACTAAGTTGCTAAGGTTGTCCTCAAACCTGCAATCCTATCTCAGCCTCCCAAGTACTGGGTATACACTTGCTTTTAAGGTTAGTGCAGATTTATGCCTACACTTCCCTTTTAAAAATTCTTAGAAGCCGGGAGTGGTAGTGCATGCCTGTAATCTCTGTACTTAGGAGACTGAGACAGGAGAATAACGGGTTCAAGGCCAACACCAGCAACTTAAGACAGACCATGTTTCAAAACAAAAATTAAAAAGGGCTAGGGATGTAGCTCAGAGGTAGAATTCCCCTGGGTTCAATCCCTAGTACCTCCCCCAACAACAACAACAACAAAGGCCCCAGATAGCTGTCTTATCTCCTTCTGCTATGTGAAGATACAATAAGAAGGTACCTTCTATGAACTAGAAAGTATGTCCTCACCAGACACAGAATCTTCTGGCACCTTGATCTTGGACTTCCAAGCCTCCAGAACTATGAAAAATAAATTTCCGTTGTTTAAAAGCCTCTCAATTTATGACATTTTGTTCTAGCAGCATGAAGAAACTGAAACAACTATCCACACACTTTGGGTGACAGGACCTGTAGGACACTCTCATATCATGATATGACTTCTGGCCATGCATATTTAGGTTACAACTTCTTCAAGTAAATTAGCACAGGGGAGATAGGAATATTCCTAGAAATTATACCTACACCAGGAGGTCCATCACTAACTTACATATATATGACAGGACCTTCAACCCACATAAATAGATGAATCTAGACCTGAACTAAATTCAACATCTCCGTAGTAGAATTCCCAAATGGCTGTGCTCACTCCCGGACCACCAGGCAGGAAGGGAATTATAGCAAAGGGACAGATGAAGGGGCTTTTGTTATTGTTGTTGTTTGTGGTACTGGAAATTGAACCTAGGGGCAGTCTGCCTCTGAGCTAACCCCAGTCCCCAGTCCTTCAGTCTTTTTTTTTTTTTAAGTTGGTCAGGCTGGCCTGGAACTTGCAAAATCCTCCTGTCTCAGTCCTCCAAGTACTGGGATTACAAACATACACACCACCATGCCCAGCTCAGTTGGAGGTTCTTAAGAGCTGATTGTTAAATATTCAGGAGGTTTATAATCTTCTTGTTAAACTGTTGGTAACCTGAAGTCAGTCATAGTGAGAATATTTATTTCATGGAAATTGGCAAGTGATATAAATCAGGTCCTAAATTTTTGCTAATGGGAAGTGGCAGCCGTTAACATCTCTGCATTTATTTTTGTCTTTATTATTTCCTATTAAACTTTTACATGTGAGGGCTGTGATGCATCTCACTAGTACAGCACTTGCCTAACATGTAGAAGGCCAGTCCCCAGTACTGCAAAAACAAACAAACAAAAACCAAAAACAAACTTGTACATGTAATCTGGGCATGGTGGTTCACACTTGTAATCCTAGCTACTCAGGTGGCTGAGGCAGGAGGACTGCAAGTTCAAGGCCAGCCTGAGCAACTTAGTGAGACCATGTCTCAAAAAAATAATAGGCTGGGGCTATAGCTCAGAGGTAGAAAGCTTGCCTAGTATGTATGAGGCCCTGAATTCAATCTCCACTACTGACAAAAAAAGTTTACATGTGTAAATAAGTAATCGACAGATACAAGCATGCTTATGGTACTTGTCACATATTGTAAAATTATCTTCCAAAAGATTGTACATTGCCACCTGTGATAAATGAGTGGTCCCTCAATACTGCAGGTTTACCAGCCACGGATAGTGTTTATACAGTTAAAAAGGGTAATTGATAGTGGAAAATGATATCCAAATTTAGCCTGTTTGACTTTCTTTGTTTACAATAACAAATAAAAAAAGTCTTAAACTTGTAAAAATAAGTGCAAAATTGGTCCAAGACAAGAGAGAGCAAATTTAAGAGAAATTTTGATTTTTTGCATGATTAAGTAAAACTTATATTTACAGTGAAACCGATGAAACAATCTTCAGGACCTCTTATTGTATATGGGCCACTTCTAGAGTTCTGGGAGATACTCTAGCAATGGTCTTATGTTTATACTTGTTTGCAAAAGTAAGACATTGTAACTGCAGTTAGGACTATTTTCTACTTGGTGGTTTGCTAGTAAACTGTCTCCAAAAAAAAGCTCTGGTTTGTATCACATGCCAATTTCCATGGTGTAAATTCTCCCACTATGGCTGACTGCAAGTTACCAACAGTTTAACAAGAAGATTAAAAATCTCCTCAATATTTAAATGTCCATGCCAAGGCAAACATTTAATGATGTGACATCAAAAAATTAAAATAGTAAAATGAAAAACATGGAAAATGTTTATGATACTTCATAAAATGAAAACAGCAGAGGACAAAGTGATGTATATACACTTACAACAATATATAAAAGAGTCATTTACATGAATGCAATATGCAAATGGAGTATATTCTGCCAAGATAATATAATTATAAAATATTTTTGTTTATGATTTGTTCTCTTTAGGCAGGCATGGTGGCTCACAGTTATAATCCCAGTACTTGGGAGGCTAAGACAGGAAGATCACAGGTTCAAGGCTAGCCTCAGCAACTTAGTGAGACCCTGTTTCAAATAAAAGATAAAATAGGGCTGGAGGTATAACTCAGAGGTAGAATGCCCCTGAGTTTAATCCCTAGTACCTCCAAAAAATAATAATAATTTGTTCTCTTTAAAATTATATTGGAAGGATTAAAGCATCAGGTAAAATCCAACTTGGGATTCGTTTATGTGACCTTGTGCTGATTCCTGAGATCTCAGTTTCTGCCTTTGAAATGTTTATATTAACCTAAGGAACAATTATGAAATTTAATTGAAATAATCCATGTACAGTGCCATTAAGATGCTAATACCTAAAAGGCATTTAATAAATACCTATCATTATATTTTTAGTAACTTCATAAGGTTTTTGGTATCAATATAATCAAAAGAATATGATAGTCAAACGTTAGAATAAAAGAAAAAATAATAATAATAAAAAAGAAAAAAAAAAACGTTAATGAAACCAAGTGTATTGACTGGAAGAAACTTGTCAGTCAATACATCTGGTTATGATCAATTTTTGAAGCATGTTGGTGCTTTAGCTATTATACTGATCCTCCTACCAACCATATGAGGTAGGTATGTCAAGAAATTGCAAGTAGCTCACACCCCCTGTCTCAGCCTCCCAAGTGTAGTACTACTTCCAAGCTATACCTCCAGCCCCTTTGATTTTTAAATAGCATCACACTAAGTTGCTAAGAGTCTCACTAAGTTACTGAGGCTGCCCTCAACGCTGCGATCCCTCTATCTCAGCATCCCAAATACTGCAATTACAGGCCTGCATCACCATGCCTGACTAGATTTTTTTTTCTACAGAGGGGAAGAACCAGCCAACCATTATATTCTGGCATGTGTGCTAGGTATATTGCTCATGGCAAATCAATAAATTAGCACTCTGGTTTCAATGTCTGTGTTTGTTAGCATGAGTCTGGCTCCTGCACCTGATTTTCTTTGAGTATATTGACAAAAGCTCAACTAGGTAATGGTGTTTATAGGCACCTGTGGCGAGAGGATTGTCTGCAAGCTGAAAATAGGCAAGCAATGACAGGGACTGCATATGCTCGCAAGGTCCCACCAGAAGTCCAGGTAACAGGAAAAGATATGCCACTCCCCAGGCAGCAGGCAGTGCCCAAGCTCAAACCATTTTCCCTTTCACCTAAGTTGCAAGACCCTTCTCTTGCCCTACTTGTCTATAAAAAGGCATAGTGACAGTGGGCAGAGTCCCCCTCCTGGAGTGTAACCCATGCTGCATCTCACTGCTCCTGGACAAAACACACCTCTCTGAATGTCATTTGCCATCCTGTGCTCGTGAAAATCTCCCTGTTCTGTGTGATCTTTATGGTGTTTGGTTGAGTCATTTGCTTAAAACAGCAATGCCAATGAGGCTGCAGCTAAGGGAATTTAACCCAACGCAAGAGACATTTTGGCTTAAGGATGTACTCCACCTCACCTCTAAAGCAAGAACGGGTGACACTCGGAAAATCAGGGATCAGAGAGATAAAATCGAATGGATTTAACATTGCCCAAAGAAAACAGACACGGGGGAGAAAAGCAAATGACTTGCTCCTTGGATATGGTCTCTAAACAGATATTCATAAATGCATACATACATACACATACACATTTTCTTAATGTTGAGGACAAATAACCCCCTAATTAATTCATAGTGGATACAGGTTGTTATTTTGGCTACATCATACCTGATGCCCATTTCCTGTTTCTGGGGAATTTCCCACATTCTGAGTTTGGGAAAAGGCAGGCCTAACTATCACTACAAGCTGAAATTATCTTTGTCCCAGCAACCTCACCAACTACAATACAAACGTGTCTTTATTGGCCATTGCCACATGGGATTTTGATTTTGGAGCTAGTGTTAGGGGGGGAAAAAAGGAAATTTCTTTGTGTCAATAATAGCAGTTTTCTACTTCCTGCTGGGCAATAATGTCTTCAGAGCCACTGCAAAGGCCAATGTCCCAGCCATCTGCAATGGCAGAAATGACCAAGATGCCCTTTACCAGATGGCTCAGAGATGTGATTTTGACTTAGAGTATCCCTCTGTGCCTGCTCACTTCAGCCTGGATCTCTTCCTCCTCCTCTTTGCTTAAATCAGCCAGAAGTCAGTTTCTGTTGCTTACAACTAATATCTCTGGATGACACACCATTCTATTTCTTTATTTTATTTTCATCCCATGCTCATGAAAAAAAATCACCTGGTTCGTATTTCAGATGATTAAATATTAGGACCGAAGAATGCAAGGCAGAAGATGAAAGCATTGCAGAATTTTGAACATGATGGTCCTCACAATTAATCAATTAGTTAACTAGAATAGAAATCTAGCTAAAATATGTCTATGATGAGTTTAAGGGAAATACATCTGTCCCCAAAAGACCATCTTGGGGTGTTCTAAAGGAATTCAGACAATACCTACAACACCAAGGACAAGACCCTGGACTGTGAAGACCAAGAAGGGTGACCTCAAGAAAGTTTCCCTACAACAACCAGTAGTTGGTACTTCCAGATCATAGTCCCACACACATACCTTCCCTCACCAGGGGACCTTCCTGTAAAGCTTGACCTTCATAAATACATCTCTGTCTTGTTTCTCACAGCATTCATTCATTAAAAAATGAATTCAGCCAGCCATGGTGATACATGCCCACAATCTCAGTACTTGGAAGGCTGAGACAGGAGGATTGCAGTTTTGAGGTCAGCACAAGCAGCAAGACCCTGTCTCAAAATACAAATTAAGCCAGGTGCAGTGGCACATGTCCATAATACCAGCATTGGGGAGGCTGACACAAGAGGACAGCAGGTTTGAGGCCAGTGTGTAGTAACTTAGCGAGATCCTGTTTCAAAATAAAATAGAACTTGGGTGTAGCTCAGAGGTAGAATACCCCTGGGTTCAATCCCCAGTTTCACAGAAAATAAATATTGAATTTAAAACTATTAGCTAGGCATAGTAGTGCATACCTGTAATCCCAGTACTTGGGAGGCTGAGGCAAGAGGATTGCAGGTTCTCAGTAACCTAGTGAGACCTATTTCAAAATAAAAACTAAAATAGGTCTGGGTATATGGCTCAGAGGTAGAATACCCCTGAGTTAAATCCCCAGTACCAAAAGGGGAAAAATATCAAAATAAAATAAGGCTAGGGGTGTAGCTTAGAGGTAAGATGCCTCTGTGTTCAATCTCCAGTACCAAAAATCTATTTATTTATTTATTTGTTTGTTTATTTATTTATTTATTTTGTGTCTCCACAGTTTATTTTTTGAGCCACCATGCCCAGCTCGGAAATGTA
>PVLC010000823.1:35344-112844 GCA_004027655.1 Graphiurus murinus
TTTTTTTTTTTTTTGCGGTACTGGGGATTGAACTCAGAGGCATTCTACCTCCGAGCTATACCCCCAGCCCTATTTTTTATTCTTTATTTTGAAACCGGGTCTCACTAAGTTGCGGAGTGCCTCACTTAGGTAGCTGAGGCTGGCTGCGAACCCGGATCCTCCGGTCTCAGCCTCCCAAATGCTGGGATTACAAGCGTGCACCACCACGCCCGACTTGGAAATGAATTTTTAAATTAAAAAAGGCTAGGGGTGCTGAGACCAGAGGATCCAGGTTCGCAGCCAGCCTCAGCTGCTTAGTGAGGCCTTCCACAACTTAGTGAGACCCTGTTTCAAAATAAAGAATAAAAAAATAGGGCTGGGGCTGTAGTTCGGAGGTAGAATGCCCTCAGGTTCCATCCCCAGTACTGAAAAAAAAAAAAAAAAAAAAAAGGCTAGGCATGTAGCTCAGAGGTAGAACTCCTTTGGGTTCAAGCCCCAATACTACACACAGAGAAAAATGTAAATTCAGCTTGGCGTGGTGGCAAATGCCTATAATCTCTGTATTTGGGAGGTTGAGATGGGAGAATTGCAGGTTGGAGGCCAGCCTCAGCAACTTAGAGAGACTGTTTCCAAATTTAAAAAAATAAGGTTGGGGATGTAAGCCCTGAGTTCAATATCCAGTACCCCCAAAAAAGTAAATTCAATATTTTTGTTCATTCATCCCTTTTAGACAAAATAATCACTTTGTAAGGTATGATTTTCCAGGTCTGTGAAATTGAGAGGAGTGGGGAGACATAGCCATTGATCATCTCATTTCATAACCATTCCATCTCATATCTGTTGGTAACAATTCAACTATTATCTGTTTCCAGAAAAACTGATAGCAATATAAATGTGTGCTGTCTGTGTGGCTATGTTGCCACATATCATACCCTATGAGATTTAATCTTGGAGACTAGAACACAAAACACTGAAGCTTAGAGGCTATACCTTTGAATGGCTTGAATCCTAACTCCCGCAGCCCTAGTGGCTTCCAGACAGAAAATTCTATTTTCTGAGAACGGCCATGAAAATAATTAATTAGCAAACAATAAAAACAGAGACATCTGCATTTATGTCTTAACTAAAGAGCACTAATTAAACCAAGAACACAGAGTGAGAATTAATCATCTTTGAGTACCAGTTTTATATAGAGCTAATTATAGCCACCCAGGCCAATGCATCAATATCCCTTCCTACTAATGCTGCCCTCCCAGAGAGCAGTGTTAGATCCGTGCCCTCCAGCAATCCAGCATGAATTCTTGACCGATGGGCAGATCCTTTGTGATAACTGAGCTACTCTCTGCATAAATATGCAATGTCATTACAAATAAAACCTGCCTCCAAAGACAAATGACTGGACTAATGCTTCAGAACCTTCTAAACCAGCAGTGTGAATGAAGAACACTTTGAAATGGAAAAATAGAACTGATCTAGGAAGCATTAAAATGCCTGGAACCACCATATGATGCAGCTGTACCACTCCTCGGTATCTTTCCAAAAGAATTAAAATTAAAAAAACAACTATAGTGATACATGCATATCCATGTTTATAGCAGCGCAACTCACAATAGCCAAGTTATGGAACCAGCCTAGGTGTCCATCAACAGATGAATGAAAAATGAAAATGGGGTATATATACATACAATGGAATTTTACTCGAGCATAAAGAAAAACAAAATTATGTCATTTGCAGAAAAATGGATGGAACTAGAGAATATTATGCTAAGTGAGATCAGCCAGGCTCAGAAAGTCAAGGGTCGAATGTTTTCTCTCATATGTGGAAGCTAGAGAGGAAATAGAAAACCAAAGGACTTTAGATAATTGAGGAGAGAGACCAGTAGAATAGTGGAAGGGGAAAGGAGAAGGGAGGTAGGGAGAGGAAAGGATAGAACGGATTAAAGAAACAATTCAAATTATTATTCAGATATTGCTATGCCCATGTATGAAGGTATCACTATCAATCTTACTATTATGCATGGGGAGGGTGGGCAGCGATGTGGGAGCTGAAGAGAAACTCACCATGACTTGTGTGGATCTTTCTATGACTTTGAACCTCACTAAGACGTATAATTACAATGCACCAATATTTTAAGAATTACTGGAATGAGCTAGGTGTGGTAGTGCATACTTGTAATCCTAGTACTTGGGAGGCTGAGATGGGAAGATCGCAAGTTCAAAGCCTGCCTCAGCAACTTAGAGAGATTCTGTTTCAAAATAAAAAGTAAAATAGGCAGAATGCCCCTGAGTTCAATCCCCAGCCTCCCTCTTCTCCCTCTCTCTCTCCCTCTCCCTATCTCTCTCTCTCTCTCTCTCTCTCTCTCTCTCTCTCTCTCTCTCTCTCTCACACACACACACACACACACACACACACACACTTACTGGAATGAAGTTAAAAAAGAATTATGAGTTAGGCCGGGCGTGGTGGCACACACTTGTAATCCCAGCATTTGGGAGGCTGAGACCGGAGGATCCGGGTTCGCGGCCAGCCTCAGCTACCTAGTGAGGCACTCTGCAACTTAGTGAGACTTGGTTTCAAAATAAAGAATAAAAAATAGGGCTGGGGGTATAGCTCGGAGGTAGAATGCCCCTGAGTTCAATCCCCAGTACCGCAAAAAAAAAAAAAAAAAGAATTATGAGTTAGAATGATGATCATACAATTGGTCAGTGATGAATTTCAGCATGCAGCATGAGGGTTTCATAATTTACGTCTGACTGATGCTCTATAAAACAAGTTCTCAACCTTGGCTGCAAATTAGAATTATCTGAGTAATTTTTCAAACTTCCAATGCTCAATAGCTTCCCAGATCGTGTGTGTGTGTGTGTGTGTGTGTGTGTGTGTGTGTGTGTGTGTGTGTTGCTGGGGGATGAGCCCAGTGGCTTTCTACCTCTAAACTAAACCCCAGCCCTATTTTATTTATTTGTTTGTTTGTTTGATTTATTTATTTATTGCAGTGCTGGGGATGAAACCCAGGGGCACTCTACCTCTGAGCTACACTCCATGCACACTTTACCTAGTACATAAATATTCAAACAATATGTGGTCACAAATGTGTGGGCACTTTACCCAGTGTCTCCCAAGATGTTAACGGTAACATCTGGCAAAACTATAGTACTATGTCACAGCCAGGATATTGACATTTATATGGTCAAGATAAAGGACATACCTGTTGCTAAGTATTTCTCATGTTGCCTTTATACAGGCATATCTGCTTCCCTCTTGTTCTCATCCCTATCCTTAGCCACTGACAACCACTAACCTGTTCTTTGTGTCTATAATTGTGTACACAAGTCATCGTATAGACATGTTTCATTTCTTTTGGGTAAATACTTAGGGGTGGAATTGCCAACTAATACAATAAGTAAATATTTAGTTTTAAAATAAAATGCCAAAGGCCACATGCTTGTAATCCTAGTACTTGGGAGGCTGAGACAGAAGGATTGCAGGTTTGAGGCCAGCCTCGGCAACATAGCTAGACCTTCCCCAACTTAGCAAGACCCTGTTTCCAAAATAAAAAATAAAATAAGGCTGGGGAAGCCGGGCGTGGTGGCGCACGCTTGTAATCCCAGCATTCGGGAGGCTGAGACCAGAGGATCCGGGTTCGCGGCCAGCCTCAGCTACCTAGTGAGGCACTCCGCAACTTAGTGAGACTCGGTTTCAAAATAAAGAATAAAAAATAGGGCTGGGGTTGTAGCTCGGAGGTAGAATGCCCCTGAGTTCAATCCCCAGTACCGCAAAAAAAAAAAAAAAAAAAAAATAAGGCTGGGGATGTAGCTTAGAGGTAGAATTCCTCTGGGTTCAATCTCCAATACCAAAAAAAGTAACTAAAAATAAAAATAAATTAAAATAAACTGCCAAACTTTTCCAAGGTGGTTGAGCCACTTTATACCCCACCAGCAATGTATGAGAGATCCAGTTGTTTCATATTCTCAGCTGTACTGCCAGGTTTTGTTTTGGTTTGGGTTTTTGATACTAGGAATTGAACTCAGAGGCATTCTACCTCCAAACTATACCCTAGACCTTTTTATTTTTTATTTGGAAATAGGGTCTCAGTAAGTTGCAGAGGGCCTCGCTAAGTTGCTGAGGCTGGTCAACGAACCTGCTCCTGTCTCCGCCTCTCAAGTACTGGGACTACAGATATGTGCCACCACTACACCCATCAGAAAAGGCAATATTTTTACCCTGAAATTACCTCGTCACTTTAATTGAAAGCAATGCCACCACATATATATGTCTATTTCTGGATTTTCTATTTTGCTCCACTTATCCATATGTCGGTACTAATGGCAAAACCACACTGTCTTTACTATTGCAGCTTTACATAAGTCTTAAAGCTAGGGTATGGATTCTCAAATACTATTCCTCTTCCCAAAGTCATTTTGGTGAATCTAGGTTTTTACTTTTTCATACAATTTTTCCAATCAATCCATTTTACCAAAATGCTCGCAGGAATTTTGACTGGAATTACATTAAATGTATAGATTCACTTGGGAGATGCCTCAGTCAGTTTAGGCTGCTTATAACAAAATATCTTAGATTGTGTGACTTAAAAGCAATAGAAATGTATTTCCCACCATTCTGGAGTCTGGGAAGCCCAAGATCAAGGCACCAGCAGATTCAATGTCCCGTCAGGGTCTGTTCCTAGGTAGATGGCCCAGGGCAATCTGCGTGTTCTCCTCGTATAATCACAAATTAATCCAACTGCACTGTCCACAGTCATGAACATTTGGAGGTAGAAAAGTTCCTAGAAATCCTTTAACCTGAGCCTGGCGTGGTGGCGCATGCTTATAATCCCAGCATTTGGGAGGCTGAGACTGGAGGATCTGGGTTCACAGCCAGCCTCAGAGCCTCAGCTACTTAGTGAGACCCTGTTTCAAAAAAAAAAAAGGGCTGGGGCTGTAGCTCGGAGGTAGAATGCCCCCAGGTTTCATCCTCAGTACCGCAAAAAAAAAAAAAAAAAAAAAGAGAAAGAAATCCTTTGACCTGTAGCTCCTCCCACAAAACAACTTTGGGATTTCCATTTGAAGTTTGAAGATTCTTTGGCTTTGGTAAGTGACAGAATGGCAAAGAGGGAAGGAAAAGGGAGAATGATACAATGAGCCAGGCTCTCAGATCAAGCACAGAAATCTTGTATCATGCAAGGGTTGCTGGCAAGCCAAAAAGCCATGGAAGAGTGGAGAAATGATTATAAAATCTATCATGTCACCAGGCGTGGTGGTGGACACCTGTAATCCCAGTATTTGAGAGATTGAGACAGAGGATTGTAGGTTCAAGACCAGCCTTAGTAATTTAGCTAGGCTCTCAGCAACCTAGTGAGATCCTGTTTCGAATTTAAAAAATAATAGGACTGGGGGTGGAGCTCAGAGGTAGAATGCCCCTGTGTTCAATTCTCAGTAACAGACACACACACACATACACACACAAAGTATCATGTCACCAGGCGTGGTGGCGCATGCTTGTAATCCCAGTACTTGGGAGGCTCAGACCAGAGGATCCAGGTTCACGGCCAGCCTCAGCTACCTACTGAGGCACTCTGCAACTTAGTGAGACCCTGTTTCAAAATAAAGAATAAAACTCAGGCTGGAGGTATAGCTCGGAGGTGGAATGCCCCTGGGTTCAATCCCTAGTACCACACACACACACAAAAAAAGTACCATGTCCAGCTTTTCTCCAAGTCAGTTCCACACCGAGTAGACAAATTTTCTGTTGGTAAAAAAAAAGTCTATAAAAGCTCAGCGATCCATTAAAATAATTGTTATGAGGAGGGGGGAAAGAAATCATTTCTGTAATACTTGGATTATCACTCTAACAGCTTAGAGAAGTTTTGTTAATGGCCTAATGCATCAACGAACTTGAAAGACATTTATTTGCTCAGAGCTGGGTTGTTTCACCGAGTTACTAAGACAAAAATGACTGTGTGCCTAAAATAAAAACTAATAGCTTGCAAAGGTCTTTGTTCTCTCCAATTTCTCAATATATATATTTTTCTTTGACATCAGTCGTTCTCTAGACCCTAATTCCATCCTCAGCATTATTAATCTGAAGCGAAAAAATGATGGTCATGGTCACATCTGATTGCTTTCCTTGCACTATTCTCCTAGCCACTCAAAGCCATATTGACAGGAGGAAAATAAAGTAATTTCAATGCCAAATTATGTTCAGTAACAAACATTTTTTAAGATACTGGGGTTTGAACCCAGGGACATTCTATGAGCCCTTTATTTTTTGTTTTGAAACAGGGTCTTACTAAGCTGCTGAGGCTGACCTCAAACCTGCGATCCTCCTGTCTCAGCCTCCCAAGTACTGGAATAACAGGCATGTACTACCTTGCCCAACCAATACAATGTTTTTGAGCACTTCCTATGTGCCAGGCACTGGTCTAGACACTGGAGAGATCAGCCTCGAAGCAAAGTTCCTGTGCTGGGAAAGACGGACAATAAGAAAACAAAGTAGGGTAAGGGGAAATAGAGAGTGATAAGCTGGGGATTGTAAAATTGATTATTCAAGTCAGTGCCATATTTAGCTTAATAGCATTTATTTACTGATTTGTAATTCTGTGAAAGCTGGTACTGTCATAATTGCCTCCATTTTTCACTTGGATTCAGTCTTGGCACAAAGTAGATTCACAATAAATCCAATAGAAATCGTAATATGCAAATATGCTTGATTCTACTCTTGAGCCTGGACATATCTTGACATCATGAGGATTGACTATGACTCTAGCACAGACTTTGGAAATGCAAAGTTCATACTTTGCATTCTTTCTTCAGAACTGCTGACAGCTAATTCTAGAACATTAGGATAATCCAAAAGAAGGGGGGTAACAGGCAATCACTTTTTTCCAGGACCAAGGAAGCTGCCATCTCCTCACCTGTTCCCTGGCTTCATCTGGGGTTGACATTAACCCAAAGCAACCTTGGGTGAAGTCATCGATCACAAGGTTTCTACAAGCCAGTTAACTGGTAAACACACAACAAATGATAGGGAGCAGTTACAAAATGTTGCAGGGACCCATTTATGTATTTAATTATCATTCTAAGCCAGTCTTGGTCGTGCATGCCTGTAATCTCAGCACTTGGGATGCTGAGACAGGAGGATTGCAGGTTCAAGGCTAGTCTCAGCAACCTAGTAAGTCCTTCGGCAACTTAGTAAGACCCCGTTTCAAAGTAAAAAATAAAATAGGGCTGGGGTTGTAGCTTAGAAGTAGAACACCCCTGGGTTCAATCCCCAGGACCACAAAGAATAACAATAACCATTTCTAAAGCAACTACTATGTACCAAGAACTATGCTGGAGGTAGAACAAATTATTTTACCTCAGTCCAGAATCTGTCTCTTAGCCACTTAGATTGGAAAATCATATTGTTCATCTGTTTAGAGGTGGTCAGAATTTTGAGGAGAGATAGCCTTGCTACAGCAGAGTTGCGCATTCCTAGGCACAAGTGTTGATTGAAGAGGAGCTTTTTGTAGGAGGATTGAATAAAAACATGGATATCTGGACAGGCTCCACCTTGTGGTATGAGACCAATAAGGGGTTCTGGCTCCCCCCTTTCTCACCTTTCCAGCAAGGAATTCCAAGCCATGTCCTCTTAAGTCAATTATATTTCCTGAGTTTCAAAAATAGAATACACACACACACACACACACACACACACACACACACACACACACACAGTTAGCCTGATTTTAAACTTTTAAATATTTAGGTCTGTCAGGCGTGGTGGCGCACACTTGTAATCCCAGCATTTGGGAGGCTGAGACTGGAGGATCTGGGTTCGAGGCCAGCCTCAGCTACCTAGTGAGGCACTCCACAACTTAGTGAGACCCAGTTTCAAAATAAAGAATAAAAAATAGGGCTGGGGGTATAGCTTGAAGTTAGAACGCCCCTGAGTTCAATCCCCAGTACCGCAAAATAAATAAATAAATATTTAGATCTGTGATATATGGATCTCCATTTATAGTCTTGCTCTGACCCTAGGAATATTAGAAGCAGAACCAGCTAGAGGTATTCTAAATCATTGTAGAAATGAACATTTCTACAAATGGCATTTTCCTGCTCCCGTTCCATTTGCTTTACAGTCATAATTAATCAGAACCTATCTTCTCGCCTTTCTCAAGCTTATGTGAAATAACCACCCACCCTAAGCAGAGATTAATGGAGAGAATAGACTGGCAGTGATTTTTTTAGGATGTGAGGCAAGAAATTTGCAAATATAATCAAATGCTCTGTTATTCTAAAATATGACTACAGGAAGTGATTTCAACACAGGCTTCTTCTGGAAACTTTTGGGCCTTAATAACATAAGAGTGTTTTTTTTTCCATTACTAAGAAGTGCACACCCAGTGTGGTGGTACATACCCGTAATCCCAGTATTTGGGAGGCTGAGACAGGAGGATCACAGGTTTGAGGATAGCCTCAGCAACTTAGCGAGGCCCTCTGCAACTTTGTGAGACCCTGTTTCCAAACAAAACATAAAATAGGGCTGGAAGTGTAGCTCAGAGTTAGAATGACCCTGGGTTCAATCCCACTATCATAAAAAAAAGAAGAGCAAACTGATGCATATACAGTTGGTTCTCTATATCCAGTGTTTCTGTAGCCACAGATTCAACCAGCTGCAGATAGAAAATGTAATTAGGCCTACAGTGCTTGCATCTATACTGAACATATACAGACTTTTTTCTTGTCATTATTCCCTACGCAACATAGTATAACAGCTATTTGCATAGCATTTACATTGTGTCAGTATTGTAATTCATCTAGAGATGATTTAAAGTTGACCGGAGGATGCACAGAGGTTACATGCAAATACTACACCATTTTGCATAAGGGACTTGAGCAGCTGCAGATTCGGGTATCAGAAGAAGGTCCTAGAACCAATCTCCCCTGGACACTGAGGGAAGACCTAGACCTGGATGATTTTTCCTGATAGCTGAACCAGGCTTCAGTTAGTTTCAGAAAAAAACCTAATTGAGTTGGTTTGTCTGTGCTGCATGGAGGAGTTGGACTAGCATTTCAACGGATCCACTGAATCACCCTGGAGGAAACAACATACACAGCACTTAGTGTGTGTAGGGGGAGGAGTACGGGGGGATTGAGCCCAGGGGCATGCTACCTCTGAGTAACACCCCCAGCTCTTTTATTTTTTGTTTTGAAACAGGGTCTCACTAAAAGGCTGAGGCTGGCCTCGATCCTGTGGTTCTCCTGTCTCAGTCTCCCAAGTACTGAGATTACAGCCTGCACCACCACTAAGGGTTTTTTTTTTTTTTAATTCACTATCTAGAACCCACCTTGGAGTGTGGCTTCTCTCTGGTGGCCAATTCCACTCTCTTTGGGGGGATAAGAATGAGGAAGCCCGGGGTGTCAAGTTTTATTGGAGATTAAGCATAGATTAAACATAGAAGGAAGCTACTGAGAGTTTTCCTATTGGGCTAGACTGAGGAAATCTTTATTTGGACAGCTATCTTCATTCTGAACTGAGGTAACAACACCCCAGCAGCCAAAGTTCCCATAGCATTTTGGTGCAGCCAGATTTTAGAAGAATCTTTTTTTTAGAAAGCCGGGCACATGCATACACACACACACACACACACACACACTCACACACACAGACACACACGTATATATGGAGTAGGGATTGAACTCAGAGGCATTCTACCTCTGAGCTGTACCCTAACCTATTTTTAATTTTTTGTTTTAAAATAAGGTCTTGCTAGGTTTCTGAGGGTCCATAGCACTTTGGTGCAGGAAGATTATTATTATTTTTTATTTTTTGCAGTACTGGGGACCTAACCCAGGGGCATTATACCTCTGAGCTACACCTTCAGTCCTATTTTTATTCTTTGTTTTGAAACAGGGTCTCACTAAATTGTGGAGGGCCTCACTAAGTAGCTAAGGCTGGCCACAAACCTACGATCCTCCTGTCTCAGCCTCCCAAGTACTGGGATTACAAGCGTGTGCTACCATGCTTGGCTGCAGGCAGATTTTAAAAGTGGCTTTTTCTCAGAAAGACTGCAGCCAATGCCTAAAGAGTTCTTTTCACCCACAGAGTTATCCGAGGGGACATTACCTTAACACAAATTATGAAGACTCCACATTATTAAAACGCACAAATTCATTATCAATAGCCTTTAGAAGAGCTCCTTCTAAAGGATAAAATGCTCATTAGAATCAATTAAAGTCCATTTGAGCGATCTAGTCTCTCCATCTTTATTTTTCCTATTTAAAGAAATGCCGAATTGGATATTAACACTTCAAGGTTTTCACTACTTTTTATCTTGGGGGGGGGGAGAGAAAATGTTTGTTATTCCAGGAGCATAATCAGCTGAGCCAGCACACAATGACATAGTTAATTCACCAACGGAATTTGTTGCCATAGCTCCGGCAAGGGCCAGGGTAGGTTAAACAATGGTCTTTTTCACCACCGCAGCTTCCACCACAACCTGCCTGGCCTGCACAACAGGCCATCACAGCGCAATTGTCAATACACAACAGCCAGAGGGGACAAGAGGAGGCTTGTGGTAGATAAAGCCAGGGCTCCAAGCAACTTGAATCTCTGCTTATTCAACAACTGGACACTTTTACTTCCTCTGAGCTTATTTTTGAGAATTGGCTTGACCTTCTGTCAAGTGCCCTGGGGAAGTCTGGAGCAACGACAATTTCACCCCGTGACTCTAAAGAACATGAAAGGGAAGAGGACCTAGCGAAGAGGAAGAGAAGGCCGGAGGAGACATGGTGGGTCACCAGGGATGCACTATGGAAGACAACACCAGGGACAACTGCACTCCCAAATTCTGGCGCAAGGTAATAGAGATGCTTTCTTACTGATTTTTGCCTCTTTGATATCAGAGTTCGTTCGAAAAGTAAAGACCTACATACTATGTGTGAGTGTAATGGACCTGTGCTAATGAATAGAGTCACAGTAAAAATGGCAAAATATCCCCTCCCATCGTGTGTGTGTGTGTGTGTGTGTGTGTGTGTGTGTGTGTGTGTTACTGGGGACTGAATCCAGGGGCATTCTATCTCCAAGCTATACCCCAGCCCTATTTTATTCTTTGTGGTGCTGGGGATTGAACCCAGGAGCATTCTGCAGGCAAGCTACACCCTCAGCACTATTTTATTCTTTTTAAATTTTTAAACAGGGTCTCTCTAGGTTGCTGAGAGTTTCACTACTTGCAGAGGCTGGTCTTGAACCTGTAATCTTCCTGTCTTGGCCTCCCAAATACTAGGATTACAGGCATGCACCACCATGCCCATCTTATCCCTCTCATCCTTTTTTTTTTTAAGTACTGGGGATTGAACTCAGGGACATTCTACCTCCAAGCTATACCCCCAGCCCTATTTTTTATTCTTTATTTTGAAACAGGGTCTCGCTAAGTTGTGGAGTGCCTCACTAGGTAGCTGAGGCTGGCCGCGAACCCGGATCCTCCAGTCTCAGGCTCCCAAATGCTGGGATTACAAGCATGTACCACCATGTCCGGCTTCATCTTAAGGTGCTAAAAAAATAAAAATTAAAATGTGTCTAATATTTCTTTATTCTCTGGCAGAATTGGTAAGCTCTCTGGACAGAGACAATAGGTGCAAACTTGCTTCCTAAGTCAAGGGCTGGATGTGTGGCTCAGTGATAGAGCATGTGCTTAGCATACATGAAGCCCTGAGTTCAATCACAGCACCAGAACCAAAATAAAAATAAAGTCAAATCAACATGAATAAATATAAGTAGTTCAAGACAAAGAAAGGGGTCTGAGGACATTGGAGAAATGTTTTAACCAAATGTTCATTATCCTATGAGATACGAAATTCTCCTAATAGAAATGTTACAAAATCCTGGTTGTAACATTCATTTCTGAATTCCACACTATGCAACTAGCAAATAAATGAGGGCACCTTATGTGGTCTTTTATTTGGGGGCATGCCCAGAGGAACATGCATTTGGGGGTGGGGCTGGTTAAAGGAAATGAGTTCTAGATGGAGAAAGTGTTAAACAGTGAGACAAAGTGCTGAGAAGGACCCGGACAATGTGAAGAGGCAACTTAGGACCAGCAGTAGCTCTCCCAGCAATGACGGGATTACTCTGTTTAACAGTGAAGCAACTTTCACTCCACTAACCTGAAGGTGGTTTCTCAGGCCTTAGGACACTGGCCCTGTTCTTTCCCTTCCCAACGCCTCCTTCCAAACCTTCCCGTAATCCCTGGAGTAGATGTGGCTGGCTGGCTGAAGTACCACATGCTTCAGAAAGTATTCAGAGCACATGATGTACTCTCACAAATATATCAAAGTCAATCACTAAACTGAACTTGAGAAGGAGGGAGGGCAAGGGGGTGGGGTGGGAATTGGGGAAGGGTTAAATGAGAAATGTGTGCATGTATGCCTTTATCAGCTTGTACTTAACAAAGATGTATGATTACAGTGCACCAATTAAATTTTTTAAAAAAAGAAATTATTTGGAGTCCCTATCAATGGATACTTACACTGCCCCACTAGTAGATCATTTCTCCCAGTTGGTCCCTTGTGGGGTAGTCTTCATATTAGTTAAGTTTAAAGAAACTTGTTAGTTAAGTTTGGAGAAATTTGCATATTGAAGGCTCATGAGTTTTATCATTCATTTTATTCAGTTAATAGGAGAATCAGGAAGCATTTAATTATTCATTCACTTCTCATTCAAAAAATAGATTCGAAATGGTATCAAAACAACAGTCAGGTGTGGTGGCGCATGCTTGTAATCCCAGTACTTGGGAGACTGAGACAGGAGGATCACAGGTTCATAGCCAGCCTCAGCAATTTAGCAAGGCCCCTTACAGCCTAGTGAGACCCTGTTTCTAAATAAAAATAAAATAGGGTTGGGGGTATAGCTCAGAGGAAGAATGCTCCTGGGTTGAATCCCTAGTATCACAAAAAAGAGAAAGAATAACAAAGTTCCATTTCACTCTGTACTCCCATATCTTTTGGGAACTGGAAAATATACAAAGGCCTCACATTTCATGGTCACCCAAGGGCATCACGTATCATAACACTGTCATTTTTAGTCCTTAGTAGGTGGCACATCCTGTTCTAAGTACATCCCATACCTTACTTCATGTGATTACATTCACCAAAAGGGCTCAAGCTCCTAACCTATTTTGCTAATTTGTGCCTCACTTCCTCCCAGTTAAATAGAATTGGTTTATTAACCTCCTTGGGTACTTACAACGTATTATGTTACTAATTGTAACAATAATAATCAACTGAAATAACTGTGTGTGGGGGGGGTACCCAGGGGCAATCTACCTACACCGAGCCACACCCCCAGCTCTTTCTTTCTTTTCTTTTTTTTTTTTTTTTTTTGTGGTACCGGGGATGGAACCTGGGGACATTCTACCTCCGAGCTACAACCCCAGCCCTATTTTTTTATTCTTTATTTTGAAACAGGGTCTCACTAAGTTGTAGAGTGCCTCACTAAGCAGCTGAGGCTGGCCAATAACCCGGATCCTCCAGTGTCAGCCTCCCAAATGCTGGGATTACAAGCGTGCGCCACCATGCCCGGCTTTTTTTTTTTTTTTTTCTTAATTTTTGTTTTGAAACAGGGTCTTGCTAGGTTACTGAGAGCCTTGTTATGTTGCTGAGGCTATCCTCGAACCTGAGATCCTCCTATCTCAGCCTTCCAAGTACTGGGATTACAGGAGTGTGCCACCATGCCTGGAAACATTCGTTGTTGTTGCTGCTGCTGTTGTTGTTTTGTGTGTATGTTACTAGGGATTGAACCCAGGGGCTTTCTGCCTCTGAACCATACCCCCAGCCCTATTTTATTTTATTTTTATTTTGAAACAGGGTCTTGCTAAATTACTGTGCACTACTATCTTCAAACCTGTGATCCTCTTGTCTCAGCCTCCCAGGTTCTGGGATTATAGGCATGCACCACCATGCTCAGTTTGCATTAATGTTTCAATCATATCCTTCAGTTCTCTATGCATAGTACTTTTCTCACACAGTTGTAAATTTAACTTTCTGTCAGCCTTTCTGTGCACCATACATTGATACCCCCAACTTGACACATGAACATTGCTAATGGTGCTGCTTACCAGCCAATAGTTTTAAATATCACTAAATATTATAGCTGAAAGATGAGGATACTTATGAATTTAATCATATTCTACAGATCTCTGAGGATGGAGCCTCTCTCTGAGAATGGGTTATTTCCCACTTACCTAGTTTTAGTATTTGAGCTGGGTGTGGTGGCGCATGCCTGTAATCCCAGTACTTGGGAGGCTGAGACAGGAGGATCCTAGGTTTGAGGACAGCCTCAGCAATCAATAACCTGGCAAGACCCTGTTTTAAAACAAAAACTAAAAAGGGCTGGGGTTAACAAAAACTAAAAAGCTCAGAGGATAATGCCACAGGGTTCAATCTCCAATAGCAATTATTATTAGTAGTAGTAGTAGTAATAATAATATAATTAGTATTATCATTATTATTATGTTGGTATTTGGTTGGCACATATTTGGAAACAGGAGAATGCCCAAATATCCCAGTTCCTCTTGCCCCAAATCCTGTGAGATAGATAGATTTTCATTTTCTATTTTCTTCTCCTTCTTCTTCTTTTTTTTTTTTTTTTTTTTTTTTTTTGCGGTATTGGATATTGAACCCAGGGGCATTCTACCTCCAAGCTACACCCCCAGCCCTATTTTTTATTCTTTATTTTGGAACAGGGTCTCACTAAGTTGCTGAGACTGGCTGCAAACCTGCCATCCTCCTGTCTCATTCTCCCAAGTACTGGGATTACAAGCATGTGCCACCATGCCCGGTTTATATGTTCATTTTCAAATGAGAAAATTGGGGCTCCCCAAAATTAAGTAAATTGTCCACATTAGTAAAGGTAGAGTTGGGATTCAGATTCCTAGAACTGAATTTCACTGTTTTTTAAACCTGCACTGTCAAATAAGGTAGCCACTAACCACCTATAGCTATTCAAATGTAAATAATTAGAACTGAATAAAATTTAAAATTCAATGCCTCAGTCACTCTGGTCATATTTCAAGTGTTCACTAGCTACACATGACCAGTGACTACCTTATTTGGATAGTGCAGTTATAGCATATCTCATAATCAAGAAAAGTTCTATTAAATAATGCTACTTTAAACCCTAATGTCGCTGGGCGTGGTGGCGCACACTTGTAATCCCAGCATTTGGGAGGCTGAGACAGAGAATCCGAGTTTTTGGCCAGCCTCAGCTACCTAGTGAGGCATTCTGCAACTTAGTGAGACCCTGTTTCAAAATAAAGAATAAAAAAATAGGGCTGGGGTTGTAGCTCGGAGGTAGAATGCCACTGAGTTCAATCCCCAGTACCGTAAAAAAAAAAAAAAAAAAAAAAAACCCTAATGTCTTTTTAGATATGTTGATACATGTCCTCAAAATATATTGCAGTTCTCTTTCTCTTGCATGTAATATGGATTTAAATTTTTATATTAAAATCTCATTAATTTAAAGTCTCTTTATTTGCATAGTACCAAGTTAACTTTGATCTACAAATTAATAATATATATAAGAGTCAAGGAGACTGTTAAATGCACTTCAGAGACCAAAGATTTTTAAGCACCATCAAATAACTCCAGAAGCACTCACTTAGATGCAAGCAATTGATATGATAATTACACATCATTTTTATTTATTCATTAAAACAGAGATCCCCTAAGGTGCCCTTGTAGGAAATAATGTAGTTAGCCTAGATATTTCTAGTAACCCTTTTGCTATTTCTAAATTGTATGCAAAATCATTTTATGCTACTGCTTTGCCTTCGTCTCTTCCTTTGGATCACACAGTAAATTGGTAGCATAAGATACTTTCACAAGGAAATTTTGACCAGCTCAAGATCTAATTCCAAACTGGGTGTGGTGGCGCAAATCTGTAATCCCAGTACTTGGGAGGTTGAGACAGGAGGATCTTAGCGAGGGCCTTAGCAATGTAGTGAGACCCTGTTTCCAAATGAAAAATGAAATAGGCCTGGGGATGTAGCTCAGAGGTAGATCGCTACTGGGCTCAATCCCCAGCACCACATTCACACACACACACACACACACACACACACACACACACACACACTCACAAAGATCTAATTATCCCATGATTCCTTGGAAGGGTACTCCTGTGGGCCCCTCGTAGAGCACATAATAGGGGTTGGATAAATATCTGTTGATTGGCTGACAGAGACCATTCTTTCAAGATATCGCTCATTGAAGTGGACTCTGATTTTCTACAGAGAATTCATGAATCGGATGGAAAACTGTCTCCTGGTTTTTTCTTTTTTTGTTGTTCTTTTTTTACCAGTCTTCGCTGCCAATTCTTCATGGTGAGATAAGGGCTTCCTGTTTATGAGAAATACAGGATTTCTGGGCATTCGGGTGGGAGAAGGGAGAATGTGATCTGGCCTGTGGATTTGGAAACAGAATCTGCCAGCTCTTTGAGAAGGGAGAGCTGGGTGCAAATAGGCTGCCTTCCCAAGGCACCAGCCATCAGTTAGGCTTTATCAGTCTTAAAATATTATGTTGAGTGCATGTGCCAGTACTGTGCTAGTTCTAGGTAAAAAAAAAAAATAGGATAAAAGAGAGAATTTCAAGTTGTTTAGAGGAGAATGGTACTTGTATTTTTTATTTGTTTTTGTTTTTGTTTTTGTTTTTGTTTTTCTTCTTCTTCTTCTTCTTCTTCTTCTTCTTCTTCTTCTTCTTCTTCTTCTCATTCTTTTGCTTCTTCTTCTTTTTTGGTGCTGGGATGGAACTCTGGACCTCCTGAATGCTAGGCAAGCACTCTACCACTGAGCTACACCCCTAGACAGGCACTTGTATTTCTTCATTTTTTGGGGGGGGGGGGTACAGGGGATTGAACCCAGGGGTATTCTGCCTCCAAGCTACACATTCAGTCTTGTTTTGTTTTATTTTTTATTTTGAAACAGAGCCTCACTAAGTTGTTGAGGGTCTTGCTAAGTTGCTGAGGCTGGCCTCAGACCTGCAATCCTCCTACCAGGCATTGAGGCACACACCTGGTACCTGTATTTCTAAATTCTTAGCTGAATTGGTTTCTTACAGCTTACTGAGACCTGTCATGCTGAACATTAATGCATTTCTAGCAAAAATAAAGCCCAACTCCTCAATTTAGCAGTAAGCATCAAAGAACAGAATTTGTCACTTGTTTTCCATTAAGAAAATTTCTAGCCCACAGGCCATAAGCAAAGAAAGAAAAATGAATAGAACCAATGTAAAAGTGCATTAAATATTTAGTCTTTATTTGGAAGGAATTAGACACTTCAGACCCCTCCAGATTTATAAAGCTTAGATAACTGATCATTTTTAAAAGCCACCTAAAAGCTAAGTAGATATTTATATTTTTACTTTTTGTTCCAAAACATCATTAGACCTTCTTTCTTCCCATCTCTCTGTAACTCCTGCGCATGAACCCTAATATTACAGGAACAGGAATGTATTTGCACAGCCTTTAGCTAGCTCAACCAAATCTTTGAGTCCTTCAAAGGGTCACATGTCCTCTTAACTAGACTACCAGATAGTTAATCACTGCCATAGGTTGCTCTGCTCATACTTTTCCCTCTGGACACTGGCAGGTGGAGCACGCACTGACTCTGAATCCCGCTCTCTGAGTGTGCTAACTTCTTTCTGTACAGATAGATCCTCACCCACTGTGGAACTTAAGGCAAGCCCCAATGATCATACATCCCTTAATTCCTCTCAGGCGCATGGAAATGACTCAGTTAGCATGCAAAAACTACAGACTAGAAAGCTAGCCTCGTGAATGTAGGGAGACCTGGTGTTTGCTTGGTCTTCCTGTTGCTGGGAAGAAAAGGAGTCTTACTGGTGTCTCTTATTTTTGCCCATTATTTTAAGGACTTGGAGTCAGTTCTCAAATATCAAGGAAAATGGTGGCATACAACTGTAATCTCAGTACTCGGGAGGCCGAGACAGGGAGATTGCAGGTTTGAGGCCAGCCTCAGTAATGTGGGGAGACTCTCAGCAACCTATTGAGACCCTGTTTCAAAAAAAAATCTTAAAGTCTGGGGGTATATCTCAGAGGTAGAATGCCCCTGGGTTCAATCCGAGTACCAAAAAAGAAAAAGAAAGAAACAACAACAAAAAATAATGGCACTGGCAAAAAATTAATTTTGCCTCCTTCTCAAAATGGGGCCTCAAAGTGTGAAAATATACTTATTTCAATCCTGCCCTGCTCCCAGGTATTAGAATATTTTAAAGTTCTCTTTATCTTTCTATGAATGAAAAATTGATCTCTTCTCTCTCTCTCTCTCTCTCTCTCTCTCTCTCTCTCTCTCTCCTCTCTCTCTCTCTCTCTCTCTCTCTCTCTCTCTCTCTCTCTCTCTCTCTCTCTCTCTCCCCCCCTCTCTCTCTCATACACACACACACACACACACACACACACACACACACACACACACGGAGATAAGGAGAGCCAGGTGTGGTGGTACATGCCTGTAATCTCAATACTTGGGAGGCTGAGACAGGAAGATCACAGATTCAAGGACAGCCTCAGCAACATAGTAAGACTCTCAGTAATCCAGTGAGACCCTGTTTCAAAAACAACAAATAAAAAGGGCTAGGGTGCAGCTTGGAGGTAGCATGACACTGGGCTCAATCCTCAGTAACACACACACACACACACACACACACACACACACACACACACACACTGATAGCATGGAGGAATTAAAACATGATTAGAATTTTTCATACTTACTAAAAATATCAATCTTGCTTTTGATTTGTTTTATTTATTTATTTTATTTTTTCTTTTTCAGTGCTATGGATTAAATCCAAGCTTTTTTTTTTTTTTTCCTGGTACTGGGGATGGAACCTGGGGGCATTCTACCTTGGAGCTACAGCCCAAGCCCTATTTTTTTAATTTCTTTTATTATTATTATTATTATTATTATTATTATTATTATTATTATTTTGCGGTATTGGGGATGGAACTCAGGGGCTTTCTACCTCCGAGCTATACCCCCAGCCCTATTTTTTATTCTTTATTTTGAAACCGAGTCTCACTAAGTTGCGGAGTGCCTCACTAGGCAGCTGATGCTGGCCGCGAACCCGGATCCTCCGGTCTCAGCCTCCCAAATGCTGGGATTACAAGTGTGCACCACCATGCCTGGCATTAAACCCAAGCTTTTTCTACATACATATTCTTGTTTTACATATTCTAGTGATTGAAGACTATCTCATCAATATTGGATGCAGAGATAGGTATGATGGCGCACACTTGTAATCCCAGTACTTGGGAGGCTGAGACAAGAGGATCGAAGGTTTGAGGCCAGCCTAAGCAACATAGAAAGACTTTCATTAACCTAGCAAGTGTTTCAAAAGAAAAAATAAAAAAAAGGTACAGGGGCATATCTCAGAGGTAGAACGCCCCTGGGCTCAATCCTCAGTACCAATAAATAAATAACTCTTGGATGCATGGCTCCTGATGGTGCTTAGTAAACATTTATTGAATGAGTGAAAGGAATTTAAATTACTGCATTCTGTATCTTTCTTGCCCAGGGAGGGTCATGAGTTTGTCCATCTAGGGTCACCTCTAGATCATCCAAGAGAATGAATGAGTTTCAATCTAGCCTTTGAGACATAATTCAATGTTAGGTGGACTGACTTCACCTTGAATAAAGTCTCTTGACATCATTAACACCAATAACAAAGATGCTCTGATCTCTGTTTACAAGGTTCTCCTCCTCAAACCCTCCTGAATTCCTAGGGTTGCTGTAGATTTGTGATGTTTGAAGACCAGGCAAGACTGGCTCACCCTTTTACAACTCTTCATCTGCTTCCCCAGAGGGGCAGGAGCTAACCCACCCAAGAGAGATGGATAGGACTTGCACACAGTACTGTGTAATGTATTTGTATTTCACTTTATTTTTTTAATCTTTGGGGTGCTAGATAATGAACCCAGGGGCATTCTACCTCTGAGCTCCATGCCCAGTCCTATTTTCATTTTTTATTTGGAAGCAGGGTCTTGCTAGGTTGCTGAGAAACTTGCTAAGTTGCCGAGGCTGTCCTTGAACCTGCAATCCTTCTGTTTCAGGCTCCCAAGTACTGGGATTACAGGCATGTACCACCACGCCTGGCTTTCACTATCTTAATCAGGTGTCTCAACCCAATTTCCTGGGCTGTGTGGTGCCTCACCACACAAGGTTACAGAGAAAAAAAAATAGAAACCACGTCGTTGATCCTTAAGCCATTTCACTTCTGTACAATTTCCCTACTTCTTTTTATCTTCTCTAATTCCTCTGGCCCCAAGGCACACAAAACACCTCACAGAAGTAGCCTTACTTTATGATTTGCCAACTGAGTACATAGTTACCATCATTAACCTCATGCTTTCCTTCAGTGCATACAGTACTGTGATCTAGACTTCAAGTTCCATGACTTTAGAAAGGGGATGGAGAGCAAATTACACATAATGGTTTTTCTATTTAATAATGACACAGTAGGTGAGCATTGTCTCTACCACATGGAGATGGTTTAACAAGAGAAATATGATCCATTTGGGGAGCAGTGTCTGAATCCACTTCATAATAATTGGGAGCAATGACTACAGAGCTGTCAGGAGATGGTACTTTCCACTGGTTAATGAAGAGACGCTCTGCCTTCACTGTCTATTAATTAAGAAGGTAATCAGTCCAAGCTTGGAGGTTGATATTTGAAATGCAAAGACAATAGAATCAGAACACTACTCAGATTTTTTTTTTGCAGTACTGAGGATTGAATCCAGGCATTCTACCTCCAAGTTATACCCCCACTATTTTGTATTCTTTATTTTGAAACAGGGTCTCACTGAGTTGCAGAGGGCCTCACTAAGTAGTTGAGACTGGCTGTGAACCTGTGATCTTCCTATCTCAGCCTCCCAGGTACTGGGATTACAAGCGTGTGTCACCACACCCAGCTACCAGATTTTTTTTACTCATAAAGAAATGAATAGGGAGGCTGAGACAGGAGGATCACAGGTTCAAGGAGAGCCTTAGCACCTCAGTGAGGCTCTCAGTAACCTAGTGAGACTCTGTTTCCGAATAAGAAATAAAATCAGTCTGGGGGTGTAGCTCAGAGGCAGAATGCCTCTGGGTTCAATTCCCAGTACCACACACACACACACACACACACAAAAGTTAGAGCCCCAGAGCTAGAGAAATCACATTTGGAATGATTTCTCCTGAGCATGCCCTTTTTTTTTTTTTTTTTTTTTTTTTTTTTGGTACTGGAATTGAACCCAGGGGCATTCTACCTCTAAGCTACATCCCCAGTCCTTTTTTTCATTCTTTATTTTGAAACAGGGTCTCACTAAGTTGTGGAGGGCCTCACTAAATAGCTGAGGCTGGTCGTGAACCTGAATCCTCCTGTCTCAGCCTCCCAAGTACTAGGATTACAAGTGTGAGCCATCATGTCTGACTTCCTGAGCATGCCTTCAATAACCTGTATGTATTGGATAAGAAGAACAAAGAAAGCCAAAGTTAATTACCCAGAAAAAGCTTCATCAAGAAAGTATAGTCAGCTGGGTGTGGTGGCACACGCTTGTAATTCTAGCATTTGGTAGACTGAGACCGGAGGATTCGGGTTCTCGGCCAGCCTCAGCTACCTAGTGAGGCCCTCCGCAACTTAGTGAGACCCTGTTTCAAAATAAAGAATAAAAAAAATAGGGCTGTGGGTGTAGCTCGGAGGTAGAATCCCCAGTACCGCAAAAAAAAAAAAAAAAAAAGTTTGGTCACCTTAATCCAGGATTTCCCAACCTTGCTACTAATGATATTTTAGACTAGATGATTCTTTGTTGTGGGGCTGTCCTGTACATGGTAGGATGCTTCGTAGCATCCCTGGTCTCTAACCATTAGATACCAGTAGCCTCCCACCCTCCACCAAGTTGACAGCCAAATATATCTGCAGACATTTTTAAATGTCCCCATGTTGAGAATGACCAAATTAACTAGTACTTTTCTTCTCATCCCCCATCCCCTGGGACCCTCTTGGGACTGCTGTCTTAAATCCTCAGAATGAAACATTTCAAAGCCAGGGGTGGTGGCTCACACTTGTAATCCCACTACTTGGGAGGCTGAGACAGGAGGATCCGGGTTCGCAGCCAGCCTCAGCTACTTAGTGAGGCCCTCCTCAATTCAGTGAGACCCTGTTTCAAAATAAAAAATAAAAATAGGACTGGGGGTGTAACTCGGAGGTAGAATGCCCCTGAGTTCAATCCCCAGTACCGAAAAAAAAAAAATTCATACCAGGACCATCTATACTTTCCAGATAATTATTTTAAAAGAAATTGACTCAATCAAAATTATCTGTCCAGATAAGAAGAGGGGCTCTTTTCATTTCTGTATTAAATAGTAGCAGGCACAAGGAACAAAGGAAGATCTAATAAAAGATATTTATTTAAGGCACTGTGCTAAATACTTGATTTATATTTAATCCCCACAGAACTCCCAGGGGCATTATTAGCCTTATTTAATTGTTGAAGAAACTGAGGCTAAAAGAGGTCAAAAGATTTGTTCAAGAAGAACACGCAGTCGTTGTGCAGGGCGTGGTTGTGCATGCTTGGAATCCCAGTATTTCGGAGGCTGAGACAGGAGGATCACAGGTTCACAGCCAGCCTCAGCACCTTAGTGAGGTCCTCTGCAATTAGTGAGACCTTGTTTTAAAATAAAAAATAAAATTAGGTTGGGGGTATAGCTCGGAGGTGGAACACCCCTGAATTCCATCCCCGGTACAACAACAATAACAAAAAGAGTACACAGTATATGCATATGTACACACATACACATACACGTGCTGACATGGAACCCATGGGCATTCTACCTTCTTGCTATACCCCTAGCCCTTTTTATTTATTTTTTATTTTGAATTATTGTCTCACTAAGGTGCTGAGGCTAACCCCAAACCTGTGATCTTTCTGTCTCAGCCTCCCAAGTAGTTTTAACTTTCTTTTATTTTTTTTGCAGTACTGGGGATTGAACTCAGGGGCATTCTACCTCTGAGCTATAACCCCAGCCCTATTTTTTATTCTTTATTTTGAAACAGGGTCTCACTAAGTTGCTGAGTGCCTCACTAGGTAGCTGAGGCTGGCCTTGAACCCGGATCCTCCAGTCTCAGCCTCCCAAATGCTTAGTTTTATGTTTTTTATTTTTTATTTTGTGCAGTACTGGGGATTGAACCCAGGGGCATTCTACCTCCAAGCTATGCCCCAGCCCTATTTTTTATTCTTTATTTTGAAACAGGGTCTCACTAAGTTGTGGAGTGCCTCACTAGGTAGCTGAGGCTGGCCAAGAACCCCGATCCTCCAGTCTCAGCCTCCCAAGTACTGGGATTACAAGCGTGCGCCACCATGCCTGGCTCATTTTATCTTTTTTTTTTTTTTAAGTATAATTTTTATGGAGAGTTTCAAAGGAATATAAGATTAGAAAAAAAATGTTTTATTGCAATTTGTACTGTTCATGTCCTCCCCACCTCGCTTAGACAGTGATCAACTCACGACCAATCTTGTTTCATCTATAGCTTCTCAACCTCGACATTATTGGCGTTTCAGGCGGGATAATTGATTGTTGTGTGTGTCAAGCACACACACACAAGACCAGGCCAGGCCAAGGTCTGACTGATTCAACTGGTAAAAGTACAATGAGTTGCTTTTAAATTCTGACAGTTGGTTATTTACAAAGACAGCAAAGGAAACAGTAGCTAATGCTGCCTGCTCCCCATGGTCCTTGCCATGCTCACCAGTAAGGATAACACTGAAACAAAACGGTCGGATGGCCTTGACATTCCTTGCTGACTGCAACTGACTGGCTTTCTACCTGCAGCTCTGTACTGAAGGGCAGGACAGGAAGCCCCACATCTCAACAGAAGAAAGAGGGGAGTAGAAGCTTCCTCATCGCAGCCTCTCAAGGGAGATAAGTAGGCGAGTGGGAGATGACCTCGAAGCAGTTCCTCACAAGTCTCCCATCTTCTCACATGCAAGGAGAATCACAAAGCCTCCTTCAATGCTCATGTGAGCTGTAGCCCAAGCCTTTGCCTGCACAATCCAGGGACATCAGAGTGCTAGGCAGGGCCATTCCCCTACAGTGGAAGACTGTCCTGTGCACAGTAGGATTCTTAGCAGCATCCATGGCTTAGCAGCATCCATGGCCTACACTCACTACAAGGCTGCCACTGCGGCACCACCTCCAAGCCATAACACAGATATCTCCAGGAATCACTAAGTTTATGCTCAGGCAAGATTGCATCCAGTGGAGAACCAGTGATCTAGAGCTCTATTCACTCCTACATCCAAATGCTATATTTCATGTGCAAATAGTTCAGTATATGATTTTTTTTTTCAGTATAGGGTATTGAACCCAGGGATACTTTGCCACTGAGCTATACCCCACACCTTTTTATTTGTTTTGTTTTGTTTTTGAGACAGGATCTTGCTAAGTTGCTGGCCTCAAACTTGTGATCTTCCTGCTTCAGGCTCCTGTATAACTGGGATTACAGGCATGTGCCAGAGTGCTTGGCTATAGTATATACGTGTGCATGTGTGTGTGTGCGTGTTTTGCTGGGAATTGAACCCAGGATCACTCTACCTCTGACTACACCCCCAGTTCTATTTTATTTTTGCTTCGAATCAGGGTCTAGCTAAGTTGCTGAGGAGCCTTGATAAATTGCTAAGGTTGGCCTCAGACCTACAATCCTCCTGTCTCAGCTTCCCAAGGACTGGGATTAGAGGCATGTGTCTCCACGCCTAGCTATAATACATACTTCTAAAGTTTTGAAAACATAAACATAATACTATTATTGTACCTAAAAAAGTTAGTAATTTCTTCATAGGATTCATAAATTGTTCAGATTTCTAATCATCTCATAAATGTTATTTTTATAGTATTTTGAATTGGGATCCTAATAGCAGTCTATCCATTGTGACTGATTGATGTCTTTTAGATCTCAATCCATAGGTTTCTTGTAATTTTTTGGTTGAAAAAAACAAAGCTTGTCCTGTTTAGTTCCCCAGTCTGGATTTTGCTGATTGCTTCCCTGTGGTGTTAACATATCCTTTATCCTTTCTATATTTCCTGTAAATTGGTTTCAGATCAAGAGGTGTGATCAAAGCCAGATTCTGTTTACTTGGAAGATTATTTCATAGGTAGCGCAGGAGAACAAAACATTTGGGGTTGTCTGTCTTCCTGTCATCTTATCAGCAGTTAATGCTTGGTGCCTAGATCTAACCATTCATTAGGGGTTAGGAAGCAGGGATAATTCATTACCTTCTTTATTACCTTTTTACCTTCTTCATTGCTCATTCTAAGATGAGACAGTCTACTATTTGGTTACCCAGGGGCACAGTTTGCATAGGAAATGTCAGACAAATGCCTGATTCTTTCTCTGTAGTTTCCAGTTTTCAAAACAATGCATTTGAGCTGGGTGAGGTGGTACATACCAATAATCCCAGTACTTGGGAGGCTGAGACAGGCTGATCTCAGGTTTGAGGACAGCTTCAGCAATCAGCAACCTAGCAAGACCCAGTTTCAAAACAAAAACTAAAAAAAGACGGGGTAATAAAAACTAAAAAGCTCAGAGATAGAATGTCCCTGGGTTCAATCTCTAGTAACACACACACACACACACACACACACACACACACACACACACACAAATGTTTTCTAAAACCTTCCAATGGAGACAAATGAAGGTTGAGGGGTTTTCTCTAATGGTAGTATGAATTCATGAACGTCAACATATTTAATGGGTTTCAATCCATTATAATTCTTATCCTTATTGATGCTTCAACTTTCCATCTTTGGCTGGCAGGATTCTCTTCAAGTTGGCTTCTAAGTCCTTTTGACAATTTCTATCATTTTTAAAAAGGTTAATAGAACTTATATATATTCATAGTAGTTATCTTCACAGCCTCACCTCGTGAGTCACTGTACTTACATTACTTTTGTAGTTGTTCAAGACCAGCCTCAGCAACTTAGCAAGGTTCTCAAGATCTAGCAAGACTCTGTTTCAAAAATAAAAAATAAAAAGGGCTGGGGGTGTAGCTCAGTGGTAAAGAACCCTGGGATCAATCCCCAGAAGAGAGAGGAAAAAAAAAAAAAAGGGAGAGCAGCCTCCAAAAGATATTTGTCCTAATCCTCAGCACCTGTTACTATATTACCTTACGTGGCAAAAGAAACTTTACAGATGTGATTGCTAAGTTGAAGATCTTGAGGTGGGAGAGAGTATACTGAGATACTTGTGGGTTTTGGAGGGATTATTTCTCACCGGCATCACCCATTATTATTCAGAGATTTACATATCACTCACAAAGAAGGTGACTTAGGGAATCCACTTCAGCTTGTATTGCAGAGGAAAAATCCATTAGTGCTACTTTTTGAGTTCTGGGAATTGAACCCTGAGGTATTCTACCTCCAAGCTATACTCATAGCCCTTTTGCTTTACTTTGTTTTGAAACAGGGTCTTGCTAGGTTGCCAAGGCTGTCCTTGAACCTGCGATTTTCCTGTCTCAGCCTCCCAAGTACGAGGATTACAGGTGTGCACCACCACACCTGGCTCTACTTTTTGAAAGATTTATCCAAAGATGTGAAGGCATCATCTCTCTTTTTGCAGTGCTGGGGATGGAACCCTCACATATGCTACGTAAGCGCTCTCCCACTGTGCCACGCCCCCAGCCCTGGCATCATCTTGAATGTGTGTTTTGTGGCGATATCCTGCACTGGCCTCTATTGAATGAGTCAAATATTGCATTTAGAGGGGCTTCATAAAAGCTTTTTATCTGGCTAGGTTGTATCATTAAATGTCAAACAAACTAAATGAAAAGCTTTCGACATGAAGGCTCTCCAAGGAGAGCAAAATGATCAGAGCATTGGAAATGTTGAGAAGCCGAGGCAGCATACAATGAACCAGGGCTTTGAAGTCCCCCCAACCGGAATGGGAAACTCAGCTCTGCCACTGACCAGCTTTGTGATCTTGAGGAAATGATTTAATGTCTCTAAGTACCAGTTGTTATCTGCAACCAAGCATAATGCTTGTGCCTGACAGAGTAGAGTTTCATAAATTACTAAGTATTAAAGTTAGAGACAATGTCTTGTTCAGAATACTGGGAGATGAAATAGGTCTGTCTCATGCTAAGGAAGGTGTGCTAGGCAGAAGAGCAACCTCCAAAAGCTATTTGTCCTAATCCTCAGCACCTGTCACAACATTACCTTACATGGCAAAAGAAACTTTACAGATGTGATTACTAAGTTGAAGATCTCGAGGTGGGAGAGAGCATATTGGATTACCCAGGATATGGGGGGGGGGCAAATATATCACAAAGGTCCTTTTATGGGGGTGGGGTGCTTGGAATTGAACTCAGGAGCATTCTACCTCTGAACTACATCCCAGCCCTTTTTATTTATTTATTTATTTATTTATTTATTTATTTATTTATTTATTTATTTATTTATTTTAATTTTTTTGTGGTACTGAGGATTGAACCCAGAGGCATTCTACCTTTGAGCTACACCTCCAGCCCAATTTTATTTCTTATTTGGAAACAGGGTCTCACTAGGTTGATGAGTCTCACTACTTGCTGAGGCTGTCCTCCAATCTGTGATCCTCCTATCTCAGCCTCCCAAGTACTGGGATTACAAACATATGCTACCACACCTGGCTTTTATTTTTTATTTAAAAAATTTTTTTGCGGGTTCGCGGCCAGCCTCAGCTACCTAGTGAGATACTCCGCAACTTAGTGAGACTCGGTTTCAAAATAATGAATAAAAAGTAGGGCTGGGGGTATAGCTCGGAGGTAGAATGCCCCTGAGTTCAATCCCCAGTACCACAAAAAAAAAAATAAATAAATAAATAAATAAATAAAAATAAAAAATAAAAAAATTTTTTGAAGCCAGGCATGGTGGCACACACCTGTAATCCTAGTACCTGGGAAGCTATGACAGGAGGATCACAGCAAGTTCAAAGCCAGACTCAGCAACTTAGTGAGACCTTGTTTCTAAATAAAAAATAAAATAGGGCTGAGGATAGAATGCCCCTGGGTTCAATCTCTAGCACCACAAAAAAAAAAAAATGTTTTTTAAACAGGATCTCATTAAGTTGCTGAGGCTATCCTCGAATCTGCTATTCTCCTGTCTCAGCATCCCAAGTACCGGGATTACAGATGTGCAGAAAAAATCCTTTTAAGTGATCCAGGGAGACAGGAGACTTAGAATAGAAGATGACAAGCCAGCCATGGTGGCACATGCTTGAAGGTTCACAGCCAGCCTCAGATACTTTGTGAGGCTCTCCGCAACACTCTGTTTAAAAAAAAAAAAGTATAAAAAATAGGGCTAAGAGGTAGTATGACCCTGGGTTCAATCCCCAGTACCACAAAAAAAAAAAAAAAAAAGATGAAACTCCTGATGCAGAGGCTGGAGTGATGCACTTGCTGGCTTTGAAGATTGGAAAAAAATGGGCCATGATCCAAGTAATGCAGGCAACATCTAGGAGCCGGAAAGGGCAAGGATCCTTCGAGCCTCCCGAAGAAATGCAATTGTGCCAATACATTGACTTTAGCCCACTGAGACCTCTTTCATATTTATGACCCTAGTCCAGACTTTAGGATAATAAATGAGTCTTGTTTTCAGCCACTAATTCTGTGATAAATTGCTATAGCAGCCATACAGAAGATTAAACCAGATCTCTGAGTATTCAAAGATTGAGTGCAGATTTTGCAACACAAAGAGTCACTTTAGAGAAAAGATCATTTGAAATATATTAGTGCTTGTAATCCTACTACTTGGGAGGCTGAGACAGCAAGATCACAGGTTCACAGCCAGCCTCAGAAACTTAGCAAAGCCTTCTGCAACTTAGTGAGACCCTGTTTCAAAATAAAATAGGGCTGGGGGTGTAGCTCAGGGGCAGAATGGGTTCAATCCCTAGTACCACCTAAAAAAATCTACTAGTATAAAACCCAAGGACTGTAATAATAGTTTATTTGCAAATGAATGTGTCCATCCTGCCATCAATTTTGATTACTCACTTGCCAGTCCAACTCATTTGTGTCACATTCAGAAGGCCCCAGGCAGAGTCCTCAGGACTCTACAGTATTTGCTGTAGTGCTGGGAACCACAGCCCGGTAGTTCAGCAAGGAGCAATAAAACTGGTTATGGCAGATCAATAACCAAGAACGACAATTCTTCAAAAGTATATGAAGAAGTATAAATGTGATCAACCACTCTGGAAGACAATTTGATAATAGGATCAAAAACCATGTCTCAAAAGCCTTAAAAAGGCAAGTAATCTGAGTCAGCAATTCTACTTGTAAGAAAATTCACCCTAGGGGCAAAACTGGATTAATATGCATATCATTCACCTACTTAAAAAATCCTTTCATGGTTCCTATAATTGCTTATACACTAACACGTGGAGACACTGAAGGGAGACAGCAGTATATCCACTTACGGTGAATAATTAAGACTGGCAGGTGTTCATACTGGTCATAGCTTGGTTTAGACTTGAACCTGCTTAGATTATTAACCTCTGAAGGTCCCTGAACCACTTTGGATACATTTGATCTTTTTTTCATTAAAATCACTAAAACAATGATTGTAACTAACAGTTTCAATAATGTCAAGTTGGTGCCTGGCTTGTACATTTATCATAACCTATCATCAAATTTTGTGGGTTAAGTCAATTAAAATTTTATGGATGTGTAAAATCAAGCTATTAAGTGTCAAAAGTTACCTATTGTCTTACTACCAATACTCAGTTTATTTGGCATGCAAAAGTTGTACATTCAAAGTATGCTCAAATCCAAGCAAGGAAACTTTATCCACTCTTTTTCCCCTCTGTTGTATTGTGTATTTTAGTCACATGTCTGGAACCAGACCCCAAGAATAAGGGACCAAAATTTACACAGCACACTCTTGAGTGTGCTGGCGGCTGCATTTGGAGTTTTGATTAAACTGCACTACATGTGTGATTATTACTTGTAAACAGATGATTAGATATTAATTAGACAATAAGTGATTGTAAAGCACTTAGAAAATAAAAGTGTTTATAAATACCACCATGTAATAGCAACAATAATTCTTTACTGACTACACAGCTGCTAATGTCAGTAAGACTGATTTATTCCAACTAAGGGCAACTTTAATTTATGCCAAAGAAAAAATTCTGCCCCATCATACCTGTTTTACTACAGCAAAGTAAAATATATCATATCTTTACCTGATTTTCTCATCAATATGTAGATAAATATATCTCATTTTGATTAAAAAACATTTCTCTCTCTCTCTCTTTGTTTTTTTTTGGTCCTGAGGATTAAACACAGGGGCATTCTACCTCTGAGCTATACACCAGTCCCATTTTGTTTTTTATTTGGAAACAACATCTCACTAGGTTGTTGAGAGCCTTAAGTTGCTGAGGCTGTCCTCGAACCTGCAATTCTCCTGTCTCAGCCTCCCAAGTACTGGGATTACAGTCATGTATCACCACACCCGGCTAACGTGTCTCTTTTAAGACCTTATCAAACACAGTACAACCATTATGGTATGGCATCCTTGAGTGTTAATCATTTTGAAGCTTCTTGTTGCTCATCTCTCTGACTTATGTCAAATATTTGTTTGTTTGTTTTTTTAAATATGAGATGCAAGTTGATATTTTATCAGCCATACTTTCCTTTGTGCAATAGATTTGTCAGATTGGGTCTGTGCAGTTTCTCTCCAGCACCTTAAAACTATTTAGATTCCATAAATTTTGGCCAACAGGATAAGTGAAGGCCAATTCTTTTTTGGTTATTATAGAAATTGGAAAAAGAAGAAAATCCGTTCTAATAGGAAACAAAAGGGACTTTAGATAAATGAGGAGAGAGACCAGGAGAATAGTGGAAGGAGGTTGTGGGAGAAAGGTGGGAGGGAGGAAAGAGAGCTGATGAAGGAAAGAGTTTCAATAATGCTCTGTCCGTATATGAAGGCATCACTACCAATTTCACTAATATGCACGCGGAGGGGCGGGTAGCTGGGTGGGAACCGGAGGAAAATACACCGAGTTCTATATGCACACATGACTATATCCCTTTGAATCACACTATGATGTATAAGGACAATGTACCAATAAAAATATAAAAAGAATAAAACAAAAGCATTTTCCATTCTATCTTCTTGATCCGCCCCCTCCCCATCAGTTTTGCAGCTCTATGATATCTCAACGTGACTTTTTCCCTCTAATGGCCTTGCATCTGCTCCATTCTTGACCCACTGATGAATCTGGCAATGCATCTGTGTTCATTTTCCTGTCACAAGTAAAAGCAGGCAACGACAATGAGTCCAGATGCAGAGAGGCACAGATTTGAAGTGAGCTAAATGAATAAAAATGAAGAGTGCTTGATGTTACATGAATTCAATAGGAAAGAGGTGAAGGGGTAATACTCAGTGATGAGATATACATGAGTTACACAATAATCTTGTTAATAAAGCAAATCTATACCAACCAGTGAAGCAATGTAGTTTGGTGGAAAAGTGTTCAACTTTGATTCAAGAGACCTGGATTCAAGTGCTACTTCTATTAATTATTGTTGGCATTGGTCAAGACACTTAATCTCTCTGAATCTCTTTATTAACTTGAAAATTTTCAGTATTGAAATTTGGCAATCTCAGTGTGCTAGTATAATGTGTGTGTGTGTGTGTGTGTGTGTGTGTGTGTGTGTGTGTATGTTTTGCTGGGGATTGAACCCAGAGGCGTTCTACCTCTGAGCTACACCCCAGCCTTTTTTGATTTTTTGCAACAGGGTCTCACTAAGTTGCTGAGGGCCTCACTAAATTGCCTTGAACCTGCCATCTTCCTGTCTCAGCCTCTCAAGTACTGGGATTATAGGTGTACACCATCACATGCCTGGCTTAGTATAATATAATTAAATGTGTCAAAGAACCCCATGAGGGGTGGAAATGCTTTTCACTGCAAAATATTGTTCTTGCCATAATTTTCCTGGAGTGAATGAAAAGGATTTATGCATAAGTTTCATTACTTAGTATGGTGGAGATTTTTCCAGACTCTGAGGGGGTGGTGTTGTTGTTGAGATGGGGGCTCATTATATTGCCTAGGCTGGTCTCCAATTCCTGAGCTCAAGGGCTCTTCCTGCCTCAGCCTCCCGAGGAGCTGGGGCTACAGGTGTATACCACCATGCCCAGCTCAGACTGTCAGGTTTTAGCCTTAACCTTAAGTCACATTTGGACAATTGGGGGTGTGGTTAAAATGATGTAATAATAATAAAGTTCCATAAGAGGTAATAATAGTTTTCAAGAAATCTTAAATTCTTTGGTCAACTTTATCCTATATTGTCCATCTTCCTTCTTTCTTTGTAATAATTTGCTTGGTTGGTTAATATGAGACAAGTGAAAACATAAATAAAAAAGGAATTGTGGAAGAAATAGTGGAATCAGGAATTATGGTATTAAGGAAGGACTTGGAACGAAGATGTTTCATGTGGCCTTTTTGATAAATGTTAAGAGAAGCATGATATCTGTAATGGCATACAAATTGTAGCTAAATAACTTTAAAATTCAGTAGAATTGTTCTAACATTTTTATACAATATGCATAAAATTTCCAGCAGCATGGCTAAAGACTGGAAAATAGAAGGGAAAAGGATTTTTTCTTTCTTTTCTTTTTATTTTTTTTTTGGGGGGGAAAGGGATTTTTTTAAAAAGGAGAAAAGCCAGGTGTGGTGATGCATGCCTGCAATCCCAGGACTTGGGAGGCCGAGACAGGAGAATTGTTAGTTTAAGGACAACCTCAGCAATTTAGCAAGGATCTCAGAAACTTAGTGAGGCCCTGTTTCAAAATGAGAAATAAAAAGGGCTAGGTGTGTGGCTCAGAAGTAGAACACCCCTGGCTCAATCCCCAGTACCAAATAAAGAAAGAAGAGAAAGCTTAAAAGTAATGCCTACTTTTGCCAGGCATGGTGGCTCACGCTTGTAATCCCAGTACTTGGGAGGCTGAGACAGGAGGATCCAGGTTCACGGCCAGCCTCAGCTACTTAGTGAGGCCCTCTGCAACTTAGTGAGACCCTGTTTCAAAATAAGGAATAAAAAATAGGGCTGGGAATGTAGCTCGGAGGTAGAATGCCCCTGGGTTTAATTCCCATTACTGCAAATAATAATAATAATAATAATAATAATAATAATAATATTAATAATGCCTACTTTTTAAAAAATGGCTAAAACATACTATGATTCATTTTTACCCACAAGTGATGAGGATATGAAAAGTGTTTTTCCATAAGAATCATCATATTTGAACTTGGTGATGGGGCACTAGAATGGTGTCTTAGTTTGAGAGCCCCCAAAAGCTGACTTTGGGGGAAGGACTCAAGTTCACCTAGTTTATCCCAGGAAACACCACGGGAATGTGGGGAAGCAAGGCAAGGAAAGGCAGGCAGGCAGGCAAGCAGTACAGGATGTAGCTGTCAAGCAAAGTACCACAGTGGCAAGTGAAACACAATCCTATGGAGCAATTGGGGAGTAGAACATACAAGAGTTATCCCATTTGGGGGTCCTGGATGAAGGGAGTATTTATATTCTGAGTCATTTATTGAGAACTCTGGGGGCGGGGAGGGGTGGCCTTCAGTGCTGCCTCTGCTGCAGTATTGGAGGGCGCAGGTTTCTGATGGTCAGAGAAAGTCTTCAGCAGAGACAATTGGCAGCGGAGCAGGTGTTGCCCACACGGTAAGGCCTGAGGGGACTTGGGCAGGGATTGGATGACATTTACTTCAAAGTGATGACTTCAGTTCTTCTCTGCAGATCATTGAGAATGTTAACAAGTCAGTGTTGTTAATATGGAGACCACTGGTAGGAAGAATGATAGTATTTGTAGGTCACTTCCTAGCTGAGTGAAAGTCTCTATGGCTCAGTTTCCCTATCTGCAAAGCAGGACCATGCCTATCTGGTCAGGTGTTGTGGGGGTTACAGGTAGTTTGTGAGAAACTCACCTGGCATAGTTCGAGATTGTCAAAAGCTAGAAACAAGAATCCTGGGTTTTGTTAGGTCAGCACTGATGTAACAAAGGTGCACAGAAGGCCAAGTGTCCTACTTGGAGAGGACACAAGGCTTGACAACACTGTCTCCAAGCATTTTTCTGGGGATTTTCTGAGCAACTTGACCCCAAAACGTTTCCTCTGCTAACTGGAGATCGGTCCCTGCCCCTCTGTTCACATTCAGATCTCTCATTTCCTCTCATTGACTCCCAGGTCCCTTTCCAACTTTTTCTAAAGTATATTTCTATTTTTTGGGCATTCTACCTCCGAGCTACACCCCCAGCCCTATTTTTAATTTTTATTTTGAGACAGGGTCTCACTAGGTTGATGAGAGTCTCACTACTTGCTGAGGCTGGCCACCAACCTGCGATCCTCCAATCTCAGCCTCCCAAGTATTGGGATTACAAGTGTGTGCCACCAGCCCGGCTGACCCGTGCCCTTTTCTATTTACTCATGTGCTAACCCATCCTGCCTCCCCTCCCAACCCCCAGTACTCAGCCTTTGATACCTTTCAGAAGGAGGGTAATGTTCATTTCTTTCTGATCATAAGAGTAATGTACACTTGTTTGAGGAGGGGGCTACTGGGGATTGAACCCAGAGGCAGTCTACCTCCAAGCTACATCCCCAGCTCTTTTTAATTTTTGTTTTGAAACAGGGTTGCTGAGGGTTTCGCTAAATTGCCGAGGCTGGCCTCGAACCTGTGATCCTCCTGTCTCAGCCTCCCAAATACTAGGAATCCAGGTGTGTGTCACTGTGCCCAGTTTATGCTCAATTTTGAATACCTATTATAGACAGAAAAGTATAAAAAAGAAAATAGAAATCCCTCATAATCCCACAATTTAAAGATTTTGTTGTTAACATCTTGGTATGTTTATCTCCAGTGCTTTTTTTTCCCTATGCATGTACATATCACATAACTGGGATCATTTTTTGGCATGTTTTTTTAGCTTGCTTTCCTTGCCTGACATTATAATGTTAACATTTTCCATAACACTACATTTTCTTCAAAAACATAACTCCTATTGCGTGGATAGTGCTATCTTGTCTGGATTATTCTATTTTTACTTAAATTATTCCTACTGTTGCTGTAAATTGTATCTTTTTTACTCTTAATAAATAATTCTACATTAAGCATCTTTACATATGATTATTTGTGTATTTCTCTGATTATTGCTTTTGGAATAAGTTCCCAAGTGGAATCCCTGGAACAAAGGATACAAATATCCTAAGGCCTATTAGTATATACTGACAAATATCCTCCATGGAGTTTTTAATGATGTTAACACACATGTAGGCTTTGTGTAACTGTTACTTTAATCAGGATACAGAATAATTCCATTACCCCAAGAATCTCCTTCCTGCTTTTCTGTTATAACCACCCCACCATGAACCTTAGAGGGTTATGAAATATTAAACTCCATAGTGTGGAACTAAGTGGTTATTCTCAGCTAATTGTCTTGATAACATTACAAAACCTCCAAGTTAAAATAACCAATTTAAGCCGGGCGTGGTGGCGCACACTTGTAATCCCAGTACTTGGGAGGCTGAGACAGGAGGATCCGGGTTCGCGGCCAGCCTCAGCTACCTAGTGAGGCACTCCGCAATTTAGTGAGACCCTGTTTCAAAATAAAGAATAAAAAAAAATAGAGCTTCATTGTGAGTGACACAATGAAGACACCATAGGCAGAAGCAATCTCTTGGTTTGATGACACAGGGGGAGATGGAAAGTGGAAGAAGAAGACATTTGTCCACTTTGAGACAGAAAAGGTTGGGGGTATAAGAGAATGGTCCAGGCTTTGAGAGAAGAGGGGCTCACCAGGACCCAGTTAGACATCAGAACTCAGCTAAATCAGCAGGTCAATAGGTGAGCCTCCTATACTAGAGAGGGAATTAGAGGACCAATTTGGAACCAATGCCAATGTGGATGAAAACCACGGCTACAGATAAAAAGGAAAGATTTATATATGTATACAACATCTCTTGGTGTGGTTCCCTACTAACGCTATCTCACTCACTACAATATATAATTATATTGCACCAATAAAATCCTAAAAATTTTCCAATTACACACACACACACACACACACACACACACACACACACACACATGAAAGCTTTAGAAGCCCAGGGACTTGTCTCAAGAGGACTCCTTCCTAGGTTCTTTTTCTACTACACCTGTTGCATCCCTTCTCCCAAGCCCTTCCTTCAAATACCAGTTCCATTACTCATGAGCCTCGCGACTCTGAACAATTACTCTAAATTGCAATATCCTCACCTGTAAAATGGAGATAATAATAGGATCTAACTTCTTTGGGGTCTTATGAAGATTAAGCAAGATCTAGGTAAAGTCCTTAGCACTGTGCTTGTGCTTAATAAATGCTAATGATTATACTTTTATTAATATTAAACGTATTACATTGCACTAGAACAAATACCTTTGTAAGTTCTTTTGAGTGTGTAATTTCAGAATGCTCTTCTAAACATGTGGATATTCCCAGATAAACATTAAGACACATCATTTTTTTATTGTTATTTTGTTCTTTGGTGTGTTTTTTGTTTATTGGTTCTGGGGATTGAACACAGGGCATTCTACCTCTGAGCTCCTTCCCCAACCCTTTTTATTTTGAAACAGGGTCTTACTAAGTTACTGAGGGTCTCGCTAAAATGCTGAGGGTGGCCTTGAATCTTCAATCTTCCTGTTTTAGCCTCCCAAGTACTGGGATTACAAGCATGCGCCACCACCACACCCAACAAGGCACTTTTTATTTTTTTGTTTGTACTGGGGATTGAACTTAGGGGCATTTTACCCCCAGCCCTTTTTATTTTTTAATTTTGAAATAGTCTCGCTAAGTTGCTGAGGCTGGTCTCAAACATGTGCTCCTCCTGCCTCAGCCTCCCAACTACTGGGATTACAGGCATGTGCCACCACACCGGACTCAAGGCACATCATTTTTAACATCCCTTCTGGGATGTTTTTTTGATTGCCATGAGCATTTGGCTAAGAGCAGGGTGTTTAGGAAAGGGGACCCAGGACTGATAAAATGGGAGCAGAGGGATAATTGACCAGCACAGGAACAGACTATTGAAGGGCAGACAACAGTAAGACTTCCTTACAGGGGTAAGAGGGGCTGAGGAGGGCAGCCAGAGGTGGTAGGCAGGCTGTCAAAGACAATCTACCTCCTTCAAAGTTCCTCCTAGGGCAGCCCCAGAGATAGACTCCAGGGCTAGCTACATCAGGCCTCAAGGGGTCTGCCAGTGTTCCTGTGGCATGCAGTCCAGGGGCTGAACACTCAGGTGGCCAGAGTGAATTCCCTGAGAGGCTCTCGGAGGCCAGCTGGCAATTGGCACGGTAGCTTTTGGGCTTTGTCTTCAGGGAGACTCCTATTTAACAAATATTATGACTATAGCACATCATACACTCCTGCCAGGGACCTGGTCCTTTTTTAGAGGCGTTCTGCTATGTTCTTTCTCGAGGTGTCCTAGGCCCCTCAGGAAGCAGTTGTATCTTATCTGGGTAGTGCAGCCCCGGTCCCTTGCCCAGAATGGACCGAGACCTTCGCAACTGAATTAAACAGAAGAAACAAAAGCAGCAAGTTCGGCCCCGTGGGCACGGCCGGCCAGCCAATGGGGCCCGGCCTCTCCCCGCCGGAGTGGCACTATGATGACAGTAGCCAACCAGAGCGCTCCATGCAAATGAGGATACTGTATCCCGCACCAGCCGCTCGAGTGCCGTCTGGTTGTTATAGTGATAAACTGAGGCCTTGCCTCTTGGCTTCTCCGAGACCGAAAGGGGCGATTTAGGAGGGTAATCGCTCTATTTCCCCCCTTAGGGGGGCAGAAAGAAGGAAAGAAGAAGGGGGATGGGCAGGGAAGAGAAAAATACGTGACAAAGAAAACATTCTTTGCCTGGGAGGAGACTCCCAGGGGGTGTAGAGCTGGAGGGAGTATTCGCTGGCCATGCCAGTACTTACCACTGATGCTGAGTCAGAAACAGGTATCCCAAAATCCCTTTCCAATGAGCCTCCCTCAGAAACCATGGAGGAAATAGAGCACACTTGCCCACAGCCTCGACTGGTAAGTAAAGACAAAGGATCTAAATGTATGCGTGGCTATGGCACAAAAGAGTTGCTTATGCGCCCACAGCCAGTGAGGAAAATGATGCTTAGAGGATTTTCATGTAAATGAGAATAGAGCTACCGCCTAATCCTTCTCAGCTGTTTATACTTAGCTTCTATACCGGGTGGGCGCTGCTCTCAGCTTACAAAGCATTATTGTATTGGCTGGGTAGGAAATGGGCTGCTTGGGATATGCTGTGTTTTTGTGTTTTGGGAGGGGGGGGGATTGGCCTTTTTCTTTTTAGGTGTATTCTCGTCTGGAGGTAAAAATCTGACAGTTCAATTTTAAAATGGTTATCTCTATGCAAAGCTCAGAAGGAGTCCCTTGCTAAGTTCTAAATTCTAGCACTGGAATGATTCGGAGTCAGAATGCCCAATTGATTTTTTGTGCCTGATGCCAGTTTTGGCAAAATGAAAACGACATGGAAGTCAAACTTCCCCATTCGTTTGAAAAAAAAAATCAAAATAAATAAATAAATAAATAAATAAATAAATAAATAGGAGTCCTTCAATGATGTATTTAGAAATAACAGGCATTTAAGATGGATTGTAAACATTTCTGGAGTGTGCTTTGAGGGTTTCTATTCAGGTAGTGGAAACCTGGGGAAGCTACATTTATTGAGATCGGAGCTGCATGCCTTTAATAATGAAAGTGTGGGAATGGGGGCACTCAGCTTCCTTCCATCTCAGTTACTGCTATCCCAAATTTGGTCAGTCTCTCTGTCACTGGTTCTCAACCACCTCAGCATGTGTCCCCAAGGAGTCAAAACATCAGATAAGTGGTTGGTTTTCAGTAGCTTGAAATCTCATGGAACTTGGGGAGACCTCTCTTTGAATCCCCAAATCCAAGAGACACACTAGAGCTATCCTTTCTTTAGAGATTTCTCCCAAGTTAAAAGGTACAATATTTTGATTGGCTGTGGAGTTTGACCCTGGGGAAAAGGATTTTTAAAAGGATTTTCCAATCCTTTTAAAAAGGATTTGTGGCATAGCATTTCCTGTGAACCCCTAAAAAGAGGGCTTACAGATTTCAAGCCAACCTATCATGAACTGTTATTTCTTAATAAAGGCTAATAACTGTTCAAAGGCAGGCTTAGAACAACTTCCTAAAAAGCAAAAACAAACAAAAAAACAAAGGAAGTTATATTAGTGCCCTGTGAGCTTTTGTTCACTGTGTTTCTATTTTGTGAAACATATATGCTTAGGGCAGTTTAATACAACTGTTTCCTAATCCGCTGAATGACATATTCAATGTAGTATCAATGTTCTTACGGGATACACACTATCCAGCAAAGTTTATTACTAGGGGGTTCCTTTCAGCACAACTCATGATTTAGCATTGAAAATAATGGCTACTAAAAGTGTGTTACAAAATCAACAGAGTATATCTTTAAAGTGAATTCAATGTTCAAATTTGCATTGTGTACCTTCTTGACAGAGGTAAGGTGCAGGGGAGAGAAAGGCAGCCGGGTTTGTGTATCATTTCATACTCTTCTTTTGCTTCCCTTTTCATTATTAGTGATTCTGCTCCTTGGTTGCTTCTGCCTGAGAGCTGGGCAGAGAAAATCAAGGGAAGGAGAAAAGTTCGAGTTGCTTTCCACTTTCACTTTCAACAGCTCATCCTAGGTGGTAACTCACAAGAGCCCATCAAAGCCTGCAGTGCTACACCTTTACCTCCCACTCGTTTTAAACACAGGTTCAGAGAGACCAAGTGACTTCTGCAAGGGTCATGTTGCCTTGGAGGGACAGAGCATTGAACCCAAAGAGACTTGAAAAGTGGAACATCTTTCCCCTAACTTTTTTTGGGGGGGAAGGGTGGTGCTGGGGATCCAACCCTGGACCTGGCAAATGCTGGGCAAATGCTCTACACTAAGCCACATACCCAGCCCTACAAGACACCCTTAAGTGATGAGATAACATTTCCTTCCCTTCTTTCTGGCTGTTCTGGTAGAAAGTGTGTGTGTGTGTGTGTGTGTGTGTGTGTGTGTGTGTGTCATACACAAGCATAGATATGATAGAAATGTATAGAAGTTAAACTGCCAAAAATTGCTTTGATCTATTTTTAAAATTTTTTATTTTAATATATTTGTTTTTAATTTTTTTATTGGTGCACTATGATTGTACATAATAGCGAGATTCATGGTGATACAAATTCCATGTTGTCCATCATTATCATGGGCTCCTAAAATTCTGCCATAGCCATCAACAGAGCACACTCTTAGAATCCCAGTACTTGGGAGGCTGAGACAGGAGGATCGCAGCTTCGCAGCCAGCCTCAGCTACTTAGTGAGGCCCTCCACAACTTAGTGAGACCCTGTTTCAAAATAAAGAATAAAAAATAGGGCTGGGGGTGGATAGAATGCCCCTGGGTTCAATCTCCAGTACAGAAAAAAAAAGTGCTTGAGGGACTTGAAAGGGGCCTGCTTAGGAATGAAACTCCACACTTGGATTCTGCTTTGGAGGTCAGATTCCTTCTCCTGGTTGTTGAAATGAAAGGGGAAGCTGGCATCTGTGAAAGAACAAGACTCTAAAACTATATAAATCAATATATATATATATATATACACATATATGTATATATATATTTTTTTAATTTATGTGTGGTACTGGGGATTGAACTCAGGAGCATTCTACCTCTAAGCTACATCCCTAACCTTATTTTTATTTATTTTTATTTTGAAACAGAGTCTCACTGAGTTGCATGGGCCTCACTAAGTTGCTGAGGCTGGCTGGGGACTTGCAATCCTCCTGTCTCAGCCTCCCAAGTACTGGGATTACCAATGTGTACACCATACCCGGCTAAACACAATCTATATTTTAGATCCCTGTAAATGGCAAATTGATGATGATACTGAGGATATGATAGAATCATATTTCAAAAGGATTTTTTTCCTGAAAGGAACACATGTAGTTTTCCCAGGTAACTAATTTTTTTATTTGAGGAAAATACAAGAAAGGAGAGGGGTAAATAGGATAAAGTAATACTGATAAAGAAATTAGAAAAAGACCAGGTGTTGTGGTGCACACCTATAATTCCAGTACTCAGGAGGCTGAATCAGGAGGATTGCAGGTTCCAGGCTAGTCTCAGCAAATCAGCGAGACATTATCTCAAAATAATAATAATAATAATAATAATAATAATAATAATAATAAAAATAGGGCTGGGAGTGTTGCTCAGTGGTAGAGCAGTTACCTAGCATGCTCTGAGTTCCATCCCCAGTACAAGAAATAAAGAAATAAATACAGAAAGAAAGAAAGAAAGATTATTTAGGTTTTATGATAGAGCTATATTTTAGGAATATAATCTTAATTACCCTTACCACCTTACCATAGTATTCCAGTTTGAGATGTTTCTGAGAACTCTTCTTTCCATTGTTACAATATTTATTAGTATTTGACTAGTTTTCTGTTCTTTAATATTTTCTTGCTTAAACATGATGCAAGGTGACTCTGAAGCTTGACTATCAAGAAGAGAAACTGAGTGGCCTTGGGTGATATGATGTAACATCCCTCCTTGGAAACCTAACTCCTGAGGGATGAGGACTCCTCTGGGGTAAGGACTGTCCTCATACCTCCCCAGCCCTCTGATTATGCCCAGACAAATCCCCTGGGCCCAGTAGGTGCTTCATAAACTGTTCTAACAAGGCCCAGCCACCCCGAATGCTGTCTGCATGAGGATTAGGTTAATGACCTTGGTCAAGTTCTTTTAGGGGTGCAATCTGCTGTCAGAAAGAAGTTGTAATTCTAGACTGCAATAGTCACTTCCATGAAGATGGATGTGTCATGGATCAACAGAGAAGGCCTTGGAAATATTTTTTTAAAGGGCTGCTTCAGGATGCCACATTAGCAGGAGTTCATTTCAGGCTTTACTTCAAAGTGGAGCAGTGCCAAGAGACTGCTGTCTTGCAGAAGGTGCATTATGTCATTTGGGATGCAGGATGCGCATCTACTAGCGCTCAAAAAGATGCCTAGATTTCCAGACATCAGTAGCTTCTTTTACTAGTATCATCATCTATTTAGCCACTCAGAGCAGCATGTATTTTACAAGTGAGATACTCTTAATGTGCTGTATTGGTGAAAATAAACAAACGTAAGCTTCCTTAGGCATTTACTGTGGTCAACTGGAATTCTGCCCAAGGTTATTATTAGACATCTTTCTGCTGGTCTCTGTTCAAAATGCAACATCTATTTTTTGCAGATTGGTAATAGTCAGGTGTATTGAGCATGAAATCAATGAATTCATTTCTTCTATTCTTTTAAGCTCGTTCTCTTACTATCTCTCCAAGCCCCCATTTGCCTACTGCTAAACTCCCTGTGGTAGAACTAAATTGAAATCAATTGTAAGATGTGTGGTTTCTTTGTTTTATTTTGATGTTTGAGCATATAGAAATCAAAAGTGTGCATATGTCATCATTCAAGCAGGGAGAGAGATTTAAAGTATTCAGTAATACAGGATGTTAGAAGGTAATTAGGGGAAAACTCCATCCCTACCAACCTCTACCAACAAGGTCCAGAGTCAGCCAAGTGCTTAATAACTTGCAGACATGGCAAGGTGCAGTGCAGAGAAGTAAAAGAAGCAAATTCACAGTCCCTGGCCTTTAAGATCATTTCTTTTTCTTTTTCCTCTTTTCTTTTTGGTAGTAGAGAGGAACCATGGGGCATTCTACCTCCAAGCTACACCCATAACCCTTTACATTTTTTAAAATTTTAAAACAAGGTCTTGCTAAGTTGCTGAGGCTGACCTTGAACCTGTGATCCTCCTGTCTCAGCCTTCCCAGCATTGGAATGACAGGTATCTGTGACAGGCTAAACTAATTTCCATTTAATAGAAGGCAGTAGGTTGGTATGTGGAAGCATGCTGAAATCCTTCAAGACAGCCTTTTTGTAAGTATTTTTTAATATATTGGACTTTCTTAAAAGCTATATTTTATACAGCTTTTTGTACTGAGCACAAGTACTTCACACAGGGTAAAATCTGTTAACCCCACATTAAGTCTGCATTTGAAGAGGAGATTCCACTTTCTTACCCCAAAACATATTTGGGGACATGGGACATGGAAGCGAGCAATCTATTTTTAAGGGGGTATCTATCTATCTATCTATCTATCTATCTATCTATCTATCTATCTATCTATCTATCATCTATATCTATCTACCTACCTATATATATTTTTTTTTTGCAGTACTGGAGATTGAACTCAGGGGCATTCTACCTCCAAGCTACACCCCAAGTCCTACTTTTTATTCTTTATTTTGAAACAGGCCACACTAAATTGCAGAGGGCCTCACTAAGTAGCTGAGGCTGGCTGCAAACCCAGATCCTCCGGTCTCAGCCTCCCAAGTGCTGGGATTACAAGTGTGGGACACCACGCCCGGCTTCCTTCCTTCTTTCTTTTCCTTCCTTCCTTCCTTCCTTCCTTCCTTCCTTCCTTCCTTCCTTCCTATCATCTATCTACCTATATCTTTCTCTGTGGTACTGAGAAATGAGCTCAGGGGTATTCTACCTCTGAGCTATACCCCCAGCCCTATTTGTATTTTATTTTGACACAGAGTCTCACTGGGATGCTGAGGGTCTCACTAAGTTGCTAAGGCTGGCCTCAAACCTGTGTCCTGCTGTTAAGGGTCTCTTAAACTTCCATTGTGGGTGGCACACTCAAGGTTCTAGAGCAATGCTGTGCAATGGAAATACAACCCAAGCAATTTAAAAAATATTTAAAATATTTTAATTTAAAAATTACAACCTGAGTAATTAAAAAATTTTAAGTAGATACAGTTTAAAAAATTTTAAGAACCAGGTGAAATTAATATATTTTGTGGTACTGGAGATGGAACCCAGAGGCAGTCTACCTCTGAGCTACACCCCCAGCCCTATTTTATTTTTTATTTTGAAACAGGGTCTCACTGTATTGCTGAGGTTGGCTGTGAACCTGAGATCCTCCTGTCCCAGCCACCCACATACTGGGATTACAGGCATGCACCACCATGCCTGGCAGGTGAAATTAATTTTTTTTTTTTGCGGTACTGGGGGTTGAACTCAGGGGCATTCTACCTCCGAGCTACACCCCCAGCCCTATTTTTTATTCTTTATTTTGAAACCGAGTCTCACTAAGTTGTGGAGTACCTCACTAGGTAGCTGAGGCTGGCCGCGAACCCAGATCCTCCAGTCTCAGCCTCCCAAATGCTGGGATTACAAGCATGCGCCACCACACCCGGCTAGGTGAAATTAATTTTAATAATATATCTTGTTTACTGCAAAATATCCCAAGTGCCATCATGTCAACATCCAATCAATATAAAAATTATCAGAGATGTTTTATATTCTTCATAATAAGTCTGAAATCCAGTGTAGATATTATACTTCCAATGCATTTCAATGCAGACTAGCCAATTTCAAGTGCTCAGTGCCCACATGTGGCTTCAGAGGGATTTCAGACACCTGCCTGCTCAGTCCTGTGCAGATGAGTTCAAAGCACCCAGAATGACAAGCCCTTTCCATGCCGTAAAATACAGACATACATATATGTAGTCACAACTAAAACCAAACACTTCTTTTGTGTGTGTGTGTGTGTGTGTGGTACTGGAGATTGAGCCCCGGGGCATTCTACTTCCAAGCTACACCCCCAGTCCTACTTTATTTTGAAATAGGGTTTCACTAAATTGTTGAGACTGGCCTCAAACATGCAATTGCCTCGTCTCAGCCACCCAAGTACTGGGATTACAGGTATGTGCCATCATGCACAGTTTGTGTGCTCCTTATTTTTTTATTTTTATTTTTTGTTGTACTAGAGATTGAACCCAGAGGAATTCTACCTCTGAACTCTACCTCCAGCCCTATTTTATTTTTATTTTGAAAGAGGGTCTTGATAGGTTGATGAGAGTCTCACTAAGTAGCTGAGGCTGGCCGTGAACCTGCGATCCTCCTGTCTCAGCCTCCCAAGTACTGGGATTACAGGAACGCACCACCACGCCTTGCTACCAAACAACACTTTTTACTTCACCTTTTGCACTCTCATACACTCCCAGCCCTATTTTAATTAATTAATCAATTAATTAATTAATTTTAGTACTATGGATTGAGCCCAGGGGCATTGTACACCCTAAGCCCTTTTTGATTATTTTTTTTTCAGTACTGGGGATTGAACCCAGGGGCATTCTACCTCTGAGCTATACCCCTAGCCCTGTTTTTTTATTCTTTATTTTTGAAACAGGGTCTCACTAAGTTGTGGAGGGCCTCATTAAGTAGCTGAGGCTGGCTGCGAACATATGATCTTTCTGTCTAAGCCTCCCAAGTACTGGGATTACAAGCATGTGCCACCATGCCCAGTTTATCTTTTTTTTTTTTAAATAGCGTCTCACTGAGTTGCTGAGGCTGCCCTCAAACCTGCAATCCTCCTATCTCAGCCTCTCAAGTAGTGGGATTACCGGCATGCACCACCATGCCCAGTCTCACTTTTTTTTTTTTTTTTTTTTTTTTGTAGTACTGGGGATTGGACCCAGGGCATTCTACCTCCAAGCTACACCCCCAGCCATATATATGTATGCCCAGTATGGTGGTGCATGCCTGTAATCCCAGACCTTGGGAGGCTGAGACAGGAAGATCACAGGCCAGCCTCAGCAACATAGCGAGACTCTCAGCAACCTAGCAAGACCCTGTTTCAAAATTAAAAAATAAAATAAGGCTGAGGAGCTCAGAGGTAGAATGTCCCTCAGTTCAATCCCCAGTAACACACACACACACACACACACAGGATAGATAGATAGATAGATAGATAGATAGATAGATAGATAGATAGATAGATAGATAGATTTGGGAGACATCAGCTTAGAGCGGATGGATATGACATTGATAAAAGTGAAACTGAGTCACTTTCTGGACCTAGAAGAAAGTGGATTGAAATGATTAGCAGGAAAAGTACCTCAGGATAATTTTACTATAAGACTAATTCAAGGAAGAAAATGATCCTGAGCCATCTTATCAGGTTCTCAGAGGGGGGAATAGAAGAGCTATCATTAAAGCTCTTAGAATATTCCAGCCAGGCATGGAGGTACAAGCCTGTAATCCCAGAACTTGGGAGGCTGAGACAGGAGGATCACAGGTTCAAGGCCAACCTTAGCAATTTAGCAATACCCTCAGTAACTTAGTGAGACCCTGTTTCAAAATTAAAAGAAAGCTGGAAGAGGGGACATCAAGTGCTACGTGCATGTATGTCAATGCCAACATGGTTTACATGATGATGTGAGGTGATAATGCACCAATAAAAGCACATTTAAAAAAAGAAAGAAAGAGCCGGGCGTGGTGGCGCACGCTTGTAATCCCAGCATTCGGGAGGCTGAGACCGGAGGATCCGGGTTCGCCGCCAGTCTCAGCTACCTAGTGAGGCACTCCGCAACTTAGTGAGACCCGGTTTCGAAATAAAGAATAAAAAATAGGGCTGAGGGTGTAGCTCGGAGGTAGAATGCCCCTGAGTTCATCCCTAGCACCGCAAAAAAAAAAAATAAATAAATAAATAAATAATAATAATAATAAAATAAAATAATAAAAAAAGAAAGAAAGAAAGCTGGATGTGGTGGCACATACTTGTAATCTCAGCAACAAGAGAACTGAGGCTGAGACAAGAGGATTGCAGGTTCAGGGCCAGCCTCAGCTACTTAGTGAGGCCCTCTGCAACTTAGTGAGACCCGGTTTCAAAAATAAAGAATAAAAAATTGAGGGTGTAGCTCAGAGATAGAATGCCTACAGGTTCAGTCCCCAGTACTGCAATAAATAAATAAATAAATAAATAAATAAATAAATAAATAAATAAATAAATAAATAAATTTAAAATAAAAGGAGGGGATGGGGTATAACTCAGAGGTAGAATGTCCCTGGGTTCAATCCCCAGTACCACACACAAACAAACAAAAAAAAGAATATTCCATATATCTGCCTATCTCCACATGAAAGCTGGTTAAATTAATCTACTTTATCTCAGAATCTTTCCAGGATGGAACTCCAAAGATGACCACTAAGAGAGAGAGAGAGAGAGAGAGAGAGAGAGAGAGAGAGAGAGATTTCTCAAATGAATGGTTGGGAGATCAGGGAACCAAGGGTTCCATGGGGAAAATGTCCAATAGAAGAAAATGCAGCAGAAAGGTCAAATGAGATAAGTAGAAAAAAGGAAGGAAGAATCTCAGGCTGGATTTAGGAAGGAGTTAGTGGTAATGTTTCAATGAAATATTTGAAGTGGGGGCCAGATGGCAGTTGCTTGAGGAGATCCTAGGAGGTAGGGGAGTAGAAGCTTAACATTTACTTATTTATATCTGGCTTAACTCTATTCTTAGATGGAATGTGTAGTACCCAGAGGCAGAGAAAGCAGAGAGAGGGTCAAAGGAAGATAGCTTTCCCCTTTTCTTCCTTCTCTGCTTCTCTCCATCTTTCCTTCCATCCATCCAAAATGCCAAAACGTTTGGTTGACTCTTTTTTTTCTTCAGACCTGGGGTTGGACCCAGGGCCTTGTGCATGCTAAATGCTATACCTCTTAGCTACACTCTCAACCCTTTTTATTTTGAGACAGGGTTTCACTAAGTTGTCTAGATTGACCTTGAACTTGGGATCCTCCTACCTCAGCCTCCCAAGTACTGGGATTACAGATGTGCCCCACCACACCCACTTATTTATTTTTGGTACTAGGAATTGAACCCAGAGGCATTCTACCACTGAACTACACCCCATCCCTATTTTATTCTATATTTTGAAACAGGATCTCACTAAGTTGCTGAAGCTAACCTCGAACCTGTGATCCTCCTGTCTCAGCTTCCCAAAGACTGGGATTACAGGTATGCACCATGTACCATAACACCTGGCTCCACTCATCTTTTTTTTTTTTTTTTGCGCAGTACTAGGGATTCACTCCAGGGGCATTCTACCTCTGAGCTACACCCTAAGCCCTATTTGTATCTTTGTTTTGAAACAGGGTCTCAATAAGTTGTTGAAGCTGACCTCGAACCTGTGATTCTCCGGTCTCAGCCTCCCAAGGACTGGGATTACAGGTATGTACCATCACACCTAGCTCCACTCGTCTTTTCTTTTTTTTTTTTTTTAACTCAGGGGCATTCTACCTCGGAGCTATACCCTAAACCCTAGTTTTATTCTTTATTTTGAAACAAGGTCTCCCTAAGTTGCAGAGTGCCTCTCTAAGTAGCTGAGGCTGGCCACGAACCCGGTTCCTCCTGTCTCAGCCTCCCAAGTGCTGGGATTACGAGCGTGCGCCACTACGCCCAGGTCCACTCATCCTTTTAAGGCAATAGCAACTTTAACATAAATTAAGTTATTAAATTAAGTTATCCATGCCCGGCTTGGATAAGAATAAGTTCTAAGAGGAAGGAAACGGAAAGTTGAAGGACCCTCTTGTCTAATAGCTTCCATTTCATCTGTAAAGGTGGAAGTGAAGTCATGGTGGCCTAGTTCTGGCAGGGTCAGAGGTGTAATTCTGGGATAGCCTGGGAAGCTGGGTCCGGTCCCCGTCCCTCTTTTCACAGTAGAGAGAAATGGAAAGGTTGGCTTGGTTCCTGATGAGATGTAGTGATGAGGGCGAGGGATCTGCTTCCTGGTGGCCTCAGGAGTTCTACATCAACTCTCACCCAGGCTGATCTAGAACTGGCCAGGGGGACTGGACTGGCCCGCAGTGAAAGGGCCAGGGGCTGGTGAGGCAAGTATGCCAAAGCTTGGCCTCCATCCACTGGGGCCTGTAATCTCATTCCATTCTCAGTTTTGACATTGAATTACTGTGCAGACGCAAGCAAATCACCTGTCTTCTGTGTTTCCCTATTCCATCATGCACAATGGGCTGGATAGACCATCTCTAGTTCTTAGACTTTGATTCTAGCTTCCGTCACCATGGGACATGTTCCACTGTGCTAATCTCTGTTTGACCTGTAGCAAAAAGTCAGGGCTGCTCCTCTCCTCACCTTCTTTTGGTTTTTATCGATTTGGAGTGAAAATAAGTTGCAGGATCTCATCGTAAGATGCATTGGCTAAAACTGGGCATGGTGGTGTCTGCCAGCAATCCCAGTACTTAGGAGGCTGAGACAGGAGGATAGCAAGTTTGAGGCCAGCCTCAGAAATTTAGCAAGGTCCCTCAGCAACTTAGTGAGACCCTGTTTCAAAATTAAGAAATAAACCAGGCATGGTGGCAAATGCCTGTAATCCCAGTCCTTGGGAGGCAGAGACAGGAGGATCACAAGTTTAGGGACAACTTCAGCAACCTAGGGAGACTCTCAGCAACCTAGTGAGACCCTGTTTCAAAACAAAAAATAAAAGGGGCTGGGGTTGTAGCTCAGAGGTAGAATGCCCCTGGGTTCAATCCTCAATGCCAGTAAATAAATAATCCTCGGTGCCAATAAACAAATAAAATTTAAAAATAGGACTGGGGATATACCTCAGAGGTAGAATGCCTCCAGTACCAAAAAATAAAAAGAATGCATTGGCTAAATAGGAATAATAAATATTCACAGAGCAATTTGGAATTTGACATTAATGCTGTACAAACCACTTCTGCTGTCTTCTGCTTCATTCTTCAGATGCTTCCTCAAAAAGATTGAATGTGTTCCGAATTATATTTGGATGTTCTATTCATTGTTTAAAGAAACCTACATTGAATCTTTTCTTAATGTGAACAATAGCCTCCTAATTTATTTCATAATACTGAAGTTTGAAACATTGGGCTTTCTTTGAGACGTGGCAGTGTGATATTGAACTGGAGGAGCTTCTTTTTGTGTGTGTGGTATTGGAGATTGAACCCAGGGGCATTCTACTGCTAAGCTACATTCCCCAGCTCTTTTTATTTTTTTTTATTTTGAGACAAGCTCTCGCTAAGTTGCCCAGGCTGCCCTCAAGCTTGTGATCCTCCTGCCTCAGCCTCCCAGGCAGCTGGGATTACAGGTGTGCACCACTGCGCCCAGCTAGAAGACCCTTTCTTAATAGATGCTGACCACATAAGCTCAATATACTTGAGGTTAAAGCCTGACAGTGGGTCAGGCCGTAGCCCTGAAACTCTTGCCCCTTTAACTGGTGCCCGCACAAAGCTTCTCACGATGACCCTTAGGGAAAGAAATGTAGAAAAAGAGTGATTCTGTCTAATCACTGGGTGCAGGATGAAAAGGAGAAGGCAAAGAAGGTAGGAACAAACTAAGTCATTGCAGGCTAGGTCTATTTTCTTCCAATAATCTCCCAGGTAACAGCCTCTACCTTGCTAGGGTCTGATTACCCGTTGCTGGCCTCAGATCATAGTATTATTGTTTTAACATTCCTACCTTCCTCTTTATCACAGCATGAACCCGGTCTGATGGGAGGGTGGGAAAGCTGACCTTGCTTGGGGATAAAAAGACAGTTTAGCACTCAGTGATCTTGAAGGCAGACTTGAAAACACAGCGATTAGAAAATAAAGCCGCGAGCCCTGGTTGTGTGCGCCTGTGTAATAATGTGCAGGGCCGCACAGGGCTCGCCTATTGAGTGGGATTCATTTTCATATAATCTCCTCCCTCCTGCCAAAGTCTTTGACTTGGTGTTTTTGGTTTCCACTTGGTAATTCAGGCATGCTGAACCTGACATCAGTGCGAAAGGACGTCGAGAGTTATTTAAACTGGCATTTAAGAAAAATAACAACTATAATAGGTTAATAGAAATATCCTGAATGAGACGTACTGCTTATTGCTAACCAAATGATGTTGAAAGCTCGTTCCTGGTACACACGGGCTCCTGCGCTTCAATCCCAAGTGAGCCTAATCCTGACGTTAGGAACAGTCACATAATAATCAATTTTATTGTACCTCCAAATTGCTTAGTTATAAGGTAATTGCTCTGTACTAGGTCCAAAACTAGAGGTCTCACTCATTCTGCTCTGTGGGCAAGTGGGGGAATGGAAGAACCATTCATAGTGCCCACTGTTTGGGGCACTTGATTGAATGTTCTGTATGAGTTATAATATTTAAATAGACTGCAGATCTATAAAATAAGAATTACTATATCTCATGTTATAAGAAAATAAAAAATAATGTCATTTCCCAAAGATCGGATACTAACTAACAGGGCGCAGGGACACATGCCTCGTAATCCCAGGACTTAGGAGGCTGAGACAAGAGGGTTGCAGGTTCAAGATCAACTTCAGCAACTTATCGAGACCCTCGCCAACTTAGTGGGGGTGTAGCTTGGAGGTAGAATGCCCCGGGTTCAGTCCCCAGAAGCAAAAAAAAAAAAAAAAAAAAAAAAATCAGATACTAATTGACAAAGCTGAGATTTGTGTGTGTGTGTGTGTGTGTGTGTGTGTGTGTGTGTGTGTGTGTTGCTGAGAATTGAACCCAGGGGCATTCTACCTTCGAGTTATACCCCCAGCCATATTTTTTTATTCTTTATTTTGAAACAGGGTCTCACTCAGTTGCAGAGGGCCTCACTAAGTAGCTGAGGCTGGCTGCGAACCCTCAATCCTCCTGCCTCAGCTTCCCAAGTACTGGAATTACAAGCATGCACCACCATGCCCGGCTCTGAAGCTAAGATTTAAAATTAGGTATGGCTGTGCACATATAATCCCAGTACCTGTGACACCTAGACAGGAAGATTGCAAGTTTGAGGTCAGCCTTGGCAATTTAGCAAGACTGTTTCAAATTTTTAAAAAATAGGGCTGGAAGTGTAGCTTGGAGGCAGAACCACCCTAGGTTCAATCCCCACTAGCACAAAAATAACTAAATGAATAAAACTAAAATGAGATCTGTATGACTTCTAAACCCCTGTTTCCACTACACACAGTTCTCAAAGATCAGGGAACAAAGAGTCACCTGCTCAGGCTCCCAGGGGACTTAGAAGCAAGGTGTATTTGGACACACTTTGAGTAATGCCGTGCTTTTCCCTCCCTGGACCAGAAGTCAAAATAACTAGGAAGTCCAGGCTCTTTGTAGTAAAATCACAAATTCAAAGTATATATTTTTGTCTTAGCAGTTCAATTCCTAGGAAATTTATATATAAAGCCACAAAACCCCCTAATATTAGGATGTTTTTAGCAGGATTATTCATAATCATGCCAAACCAGAAATTACCCACATGCCTAGTAGAGATGAATAGATAAATAAATTATAGCATGTTCACACAATAGAATGCTGTGGCGCTCTGAGAATGAAGGATATATAGGCACCCGCAAGAATGTTGAAGAATCTCACCAATGTCCTATTAGCTGATAGCAGTCAGATGTACAATAGTATGTACCACATGATTTCGTTTCTGTAAACTCTAAAGTAAGCTGAGTGTAATGGTGCACACCTATAATCTCAATCCTTGGGAGGCTGAGACAGGAAGATGGCAGGTTCACGGCCAGCCTCAGCAACTTAGCAAGACCCTGTTTCAACATAAAAAATAGGAGCCGGGCGTGGTGGCGCACGCCTGTAATCCCAGCATTCGGGAGGCTGAGATCGGAGGATCCGGGTTCGCGGCCAGCCTCAGCTACCTAGTGAGGCACTCCGCAACTTAGTGAGACCCGGTTTCAAAATAAAGAATAAAAAATTAAGGCTGGGGGTATAGCTCGGAGGTAGAACGCCCCTGGGTTCAATCCCCAGTACCACATAAATAAATAAATAAATAAATAAATAAATAAATAAATAAATAAATAAATAAAAGTAAGCCTGGGGGGTATAGCTCACATGTAGAATGCCCCTGGGTTCAATTCTCAGTGCCATGATAAATTAATTAATTAATCAATTAATTAATTAATTAGAGCTCATCCATAATGTGAGGAGTCTGTGGAGTACAAGTGGCATAGGGTGGATGCGCTCACTGGCCAGTTCACTGAGCCACACACTTAGGATATGAATACTTTTCTGTATACATGTTATTCTTTAGTACAAAGTTTGAATATATTCTGACCATAGTAATAGAGGAAGAATAGACTGTGCCATATAGTTCCCATTTCCAGTAATTCTGGCGACCTAACAGAACATTCAAAGAAGTGGTACCGAGCCTACCTCAAGTAACAGCTCTTGGCTGCTAATGGAACTGCATTGGGCTCATCTCTTTTAGGGAACAGTAGTTCCCCAAAGAGAGCCTTGGCAAGCCCTTGAACTAAATTTTCCTTATCGCCAGACATAGGGGCACACACTTGTAATCTAGGCTGCTTGGGAGGCTGAGGAAGGAGGCTTATGAGTTCGAGGGCCAGCCTCAGAAACTTAGCTCAAACCTGTCTCAAAATAAAATAGAGCTACTACTTGGGAGGCTGAGACAGGAGAAATACAGGTTCGAGGCCAGCCTCAGCAACTTAGCAAAATTTGGTTTCAAAATAAAAAATAAAAAGGGCTGGGGGTGTAGCTCAGAGGTAGAATGCTCCTGGGTTCAATCCCCAGTACCACCATATATACATACATACATAAATACATCACATGCATACATACATACATACATACATACATCACATGCATACATACATTGCATGCCTTATTTCTAGTACCAGCCCAGTCTTATTCACCTAATCTGTGATAAAACTCCATGGTTCCCAATTTATGTGCTTTATCTAACAATGGTCTGTCCTTGTTTCTGGACTCAGGAGGAAATGCATAGATATGATTAGCAAGAGTGTCTCAGAATAATCTGACTACAGGGCTAATTCTAGAAAGTAACTGACCCTGAGCCATCCTATTAGGTTCTTAGAAAGGGAAAATAGAAGAGCTGTAATTAAAGCTATTAGAATCCTTCCTATATCTGCCTATCTCTACATGCAATCTGGTTAAATTAATCTACTTTACCTCACAATCTTCCCTGAGCAGAACCCTGAGGAATGACATTTAGAAAGCCAAGAGAGGAAGGAACATGAAAAAAAGTCAAATGGGGGGGGGAATCAGGGGTCCAAGAGCAAAGCAGTCCCCTCATTGCTAATTACATCATTTTCCCAAAAAATAGCATTATTGTTAGAGAAGTCAACAATTTTGCAGAATATATCTTCCTTGGAACATCTTTGCTTTAGTGGTTCAGGAAAAAAAAAAAGATTTTACTACTGAAACAGAATGTAGCAAATAGTTCATGCAGAGATATGTTAGAAATATCTGTATTTCCATCTGAGTATATAGCAAACCTCCTACACTGCATAATTTGTTCTAGTGCTTTTTTTTTTATCTTCAGCAATGTTTTCTTTTTTTTTTTTTTGCTGTGCTGGGGATTGAACTCAGGGGCATTCTACCTCCGAGCTACACCTCTAGCCCTATTTTTTATTCTTTATTTTGAAACCGAGTCTCTCTAAGTTGCGGAGTGCCTCACTAGGTAGCTGAGGCTGGCCTCGAATCCGGATCCTCCGGTCTCAGCCTCCCGAATGCTGGGATTACAAGCGTGTGCCACCACGCCCGGCTAGCAATGTTTTCTTTATGTCTTCCAAATATATTATCTGACAAAGGGATGCATTTTAGTTTGACCCTTTTTTTTTTTTTTTAGAGGAGCTACTTTTGCTGTAGCATGAAGAACAGGTGTTTTTGCAATGGCGTGGGACTATTTTTTCTCTGTTGAGTTAACAGAAACTCAAAAGGCTTCTAAACATTTGTCATTGCATGTAACAGTATTTTGTGATGTACTGATTTTTGAGTATCATCTGACTTGAAATGTCAAAATGTTGAAACTTGAAAAAAATCATGGAGGTTTACAGACTGGTTTTAAAAAATGGAATATTTTTTGAGGGAACCCTAAATAAAGTTGGAAATGCATTTTAAAAAGATATTTCAGGGCAGATGTGGTGGTACATGCTTGTAATCCCAGTACTTGGGAGGCTGAGACAGGAGGATCGCGGGTTCACAATCAGCCTCAGCTACTTAGTGAGGACCTCTGCAACCTAGTAAGACACTGTTTCAAAATAAAGAATAAAACAATAGGGCTGGGGGTATAGCTCTGAGATAGAATGCCCCTGGGTTCAATCACCAGTACTGCAAAAAAAAAAAAAAAAAAAAAATTCAGATAACTTTTTAACTGTGCTATTACTTTGCTTTTAACCAACTTCAAAATACTTTTTCCCAATAATAGAAAAATGGACAATGGATAGATTATTCTCAGAAGAAAATACAAATGGCTAATAAACATTTGAAAATGTTTAATCTTTCTTGCAATCAAAATAATGCAAATTGAAACAGCATGATGCCATTTTGGGGTCTATAAAATTGACAAAGATAATGCTCAGTGCCAGCGAGATGGCAGCAAAATAGGTGCTTTCATACATTGTAATGTGTATAAACAATACAGCTTCTGAGAAGGCAATTTACGAATACATGTTAAAATATTCTTCAAATGTTTATTTTTTCAAATGTTTATCTTTAAAGTGTTCACACCCCTGAATCTAGGTAATTCAGCTCCTCAGCATCTATTCTAAGGAAATAAGCAGACATTCAGAATTATGTTTAGAATGTTATTTATATTAGTAGAGTATAAATATTATAATATTCAACAATAGAGAAGTATTGATATCATGATTTTTCTGTTCATTGGAATGTTTTATAGCTCTCAGAATTAGTGAGATTGAAAACTACTTAAATGATGTGATAAAATAATCATGATATACTGAGTGAAAAAAAACAGTCTTTGAAGTAAGATTCCAAAGTCATTGATAGATATGACATGTCAGAAAGGCTGAAATGAAATATAGAAAGTGTTAGCAATGATTATCTCTGAGAAGTAGAATTATTGATGACTTTTCTCTTAATTTTTCCAAGTTTTTTATGATATATAGTATGATGGTAAAAAAAAAAAAAATCTATGCAGCATTGATAAATATATGTACTTTCTTACTGAGTGTAAACCCTGTCCTGTCTTTATCAGTAATTAGTCCCTCTAGTCTGTATTCAACAAAGGTTTATTGAGGACCTTCTTTTGGGGGGAGGGGTTATTAGGGATTGAGCCCAGCAGCATTCTACCTCTGAGCTATACTCCAGCCCTTTTTATTTTTTATTCTGAAACAGAGTCTTGCTTAGTTGCTGAGGCTGGCCTCAAACCTACTATCCTCCTTTCTTAGCATTGGGATTACAGGCATGCACCATCATACCTAGCTTTTTTTTTTTTTTGCGGTACTGGGAGTTGAACTCAGGGGCATTCTACCTCCGAGCTACACCCCCAGCCCTATTTTTTATTCTTTATTTTGAAACCGAGTCTCACTAAGTTGCGGAGTGCCTCACTAGGTAGCTGAGGCTGGCCGCGAACCCGGATCCTCCGGTCTCAGCCTCCCGAGTGCCGGGATTACAAGCGTGCGCCACCACACCTGGCTCCCATACCTAGCTTATTGAGGACCTTCTATATGCACTGCTTTAGGAGCAGAGATACAACAATGAATATGGCAGTCTAAAAACATCCAGTGTTTTTTCACTTGACAGCCTGGACCTCTCTTCTGTCTGCATTCATGCCCTTAGCTGAATGAGTCAATTTCGTACAATCACTTTTGTGTGTGTGTGTGTGTGTGTGTGTGTGTGTGTGTGTGTGTGTGTGTGTTACTGGGGATTGAACCCAGGGGCATTCTACCTCAGAGCTATACCCCCAGCCCTATTTTCTTTTATTTTTTTTAAATTTTGAAACAGGGTTTCACTAAGTTGCAGAGGGCCTCACTAAGTAGCTGAGGCTGGCCGTGAAACCGGATCCTCCGGTCTCAGCCTCCCAAGTACTGGGATTACAAGCATGTGCCACCATGCCCAGCTGTCCAATCACTTTAAATATCACTTATATTTAGTCAGCTTCTAAACCTAGACCTCTAGCTTAGTCTTCTCTCTCTTGTACATCCAACTATGGAGCTGACATTTGCGCTTGGGGATCTAAGTGGCATGTCAAACCAAATGGTGAGAACGGAATTCTTGATCTCTCCCTCCCACCGCTGACCTACTCTTCCGGTATCTTCCCCATCGTAGGGAAATGATGGCATGGTCTTTCTAGTTCTTCAGGCCAGTTACATTGGAAATATTTTGACAACTCTTCTTGCACAGACTACATCAATTGCTCCAGATTTTATTTATCCCAAATCTCTTTGGAGTCTGTGTACATTTTTTGGTGCTGGGAATCAGACCCAGGGTCTTGTACATACCAGGCAAGTGCTCTACCACTAGCCATGGACTTGACCGCTTCTACAGCTATCACTCCAGCCTCTGTCTTCTTTTGCCTGAGTATTACACCAGCACCTCTGTGGTTTTCTGGTTTCTACCTTTTACCTCTTCTAGTTTATTCTCAGTGTATCAGCCAGGTGGTCCTGTTAAGGCTAAGTCACATCAGATCATGCCTTCTTCAAAAGTCTCTAAAGGCTCCCATTTACTTAGAATGAAAATCAGTTTTTATAGTGTCCTAAGAGCCCCCAAACCAGCCGGGCGTGGTGGTGCATGCTTGTAATTCCAGCATTTGGGAGGCTGAGACTGGAGGATCCGGGTTCACGGACAGCCTCAGCTACCTAGTGAGGCACTCCGCAACTTAGTGAGACCCTGTTTCAAAATAAAGAATAAAAAAAAAAATAGGGCTGGAGGTGTAGCTCGGAGTTAGAATACCTCTGAGTTCAATCCCCAGTAACACACACACACACACACACACACACACACACACACACACACACACACACAAAAGAGCCCCAAACCCTCGGTGCCTGCCACCCACTTCCTTCCTGCTGCATCCCTCTGGCTGTATCTCCTACTTGTGTTTCCTGTTCACTCACTTCCTCTAGGCGCACTGGCCTTCTACTTATTCCTGGAAGAAGTTAGACACAGTCCTGTCTCAGGGCCTTTGAATTTGCTGTTTTCCTCTGCCTGGAATGCCCTTTCTCTGTATGGCTTAATCAATCCTTTATGTATTTACACACATAGCAACTTCCCTAACTATCTTATTTTACAGTTAAACCCTCACCTCTCCCTATTCCCCTTCCTTGCCTTCTTTTTCTGCTAGCACTTAATCACATTTTAAAATGCTACATATTTTACATTCACTTTTTGTTTGTTTATTATCTTTTAGTATTATGAGGGCAGGATGATTTTTTTTTATCTATTTTGTTCCCGGATATAATCTCAGAAGCTAGAACAATGTCTGACACACAGTAAGTGCTCAAGTAACATTTGTTAGCCATTGAAAGCATGAATAATGGGTAGATGTTATGAAAGTAATTTAAACTTCTTAAAAAGTGCAAATGAGTTCTAAATGCTCCATATACCTGGGAATCATTTCACTTAACAGTTTTTATTTTTTATTTTATTTGTTTTTTTTGGCGGTACTGGGGATTGAACCCAGGAGCATTCTACCTTCAAGCTACACCCCAGATGTATTTTTTATTCTTTATTTTGAAACAGGGTCTCACTAAGTTGCAGAGTTCCTCACTAGGTAGCTGAGGCTGGCCGTGAACCCAGATCCTCCAGTCTCAGCCTCCCAAATGCTGGGATTACAAGTGTGCGCCACCATGCCCGGCTTTTTACTTGTGGTACTGGAGATTGAACCCCAGGGCATTCTACCTCTGAGCTACCTCCAGCCCTACTTTACTTTTTTATTTTTGAAATAGGGTCTCGCTAAGTTACTGAGGGCCTCAGTAAGTTGCTGAGGCTGGCTTCGAACCTGCGATCCTCCTGCCTCAGCCTCCCAAGTATTGGGATTACAAGCATGTGCCACCATGCCTGGCCACTTAACAGTTTTTAGATAACACTTTCTATTTTTTCAGAATACTCCTTTTTCTCCATTAAGATAGCCCCCTCATTTGAGACCCCCAAGCCTTGATTGAATTTGTGCAATTCTGAATTCACAAAAGAAGAAACATTTCTTCAACCTTATTTTTACATTCTGTATATCATATAAATGTATTCTCATTGTAAAAACAAAGCAAAATAATAGACACACATGGAAAAAGCAAGCCTTCATCTCTTCCCTCGAAATACCAATCTCTTCCCCAGTGATAACCCCAGCTAAGTTTGGTGTTTATCCTTCTAGGCTGGTGCTGTCCAGGATTTTCCATGATGACAGGAATGTTCTTTATCTGCACTGTCCAATATCGTACCAGGCAGCTTCATGTGAGGCTCGTATGACTGAAAAATTGTTTTAAATTTTATTTGGTTTAAATTAATTGGAATTAGAATTTAAATAGTTATATATGAACAATGGATACCATATTAGCACAGTTCTACACTATTCCTACACAATTACTTCTCTCTCTCTCTCTTAAATTTACTTTGCAGTACTAGGCATCAAACTCAGGGTCTCGAGCTTGCTAGGTAAGTGCTCTGTCACTGAGCTACATCTCCAGCCTTTTTTTGTTTTTTATTTTGAGACAGGATCTCACTAAGTTGTCCAGGCTGGCCTTGAATTTATGATCCTCCTTTCTCAGCCTCCAGAATAGCTGGGATTGCAGGTGTGCACCACCATGCTTGGTTTGTCTTACCATTTGTGTGTGTGTGTGAGTGAGTGTGTATGTGTGTGTGTGTGTGTGTGTTACTGGGGATTGAACCCAGGGCATTCTACCTCTGAGTTACACCCCAAGCCCTATTTTTTTTTTTTTTTTTTGCGGTACTGGGGATTGAACTCAGGGGCATTCTACCTCCGAGCTACACTCCCAGCCCTATTTATTTGAAACCAGGTCTTGATAAGTTGCGGAGTGCCTCACTAGGTAGCTGAGGCTGGCCGCGAACCCGGATCCTCCGGTCTCAGCCTCCCGAATGCTGGGATTACAAGCATGCGCCACCACGCCTGGCTCCCAAGCCCTATTTTATTCATTATTTTGGAACAGGGTTTGGCTAAGCTGCTGAGGGTCTAGCTAAGTTTCTGAGTTTGGCCTTGAACCTGAGGTCCTCCTGCCTCAGCCTCCCAAGTACTAAGATTATAGGCTTGCACCACGATGCCCAGCTTGTCTTCCTATTTTCAATGATGCCTGTTGCTTTATAACCCATGCATACCATACTTAACTGAGTGAAAAATTGATACTTCTTGGTGCTGAGCCATAGTATGGTCCTCTTTTTCCTCTATTCCATTGAAGTCTGTTGATGAGGCCTTTGTCCTAGATGCCTATTCAATGACATAGCTCAAGAATACAAGAATTCATGCGTGTCAGATCTATAGGCAACTGTAAAATCCATTTTTCATTTCCTCTCTAGCTTCAAAAAGATTAAAATATTCTGATCCCATATTAAATCAGGCTTAAAAATTATGTCTAGATATGAGTAAATACAAACCTAATAGCATGGGGCTGAGGGATAGATTTCGTGTTGTCTTTTTGTAATTGTCAATTTTCAGTCCTAAAGCTTATCAGTCCAGCTATCATTGGTCAGTGATGCACATTTCCTAAATACAGGTTCTACCAGCTATTTTTTGTACTCAAGTAATATTTGCTTTGCATGTTTTATATAGTACCTAATAGCTTTTGTTTTAAGTAAATATTTGGCAGATTCCAATTGAAGAGATTCTGCAAATAAAATGCCCAACATATAGTGTTTTTCCCCTTTTAAAAGCCTGTTGAGTATATGGCTTTGGTATGGCCTATGGTACGGTTTACATAATCAGAGTGCATGACAAAGTCACATGCAATGACCAAGTGCTCCGAAGTCTTAAATTAAGTAGAAAAAGTTTTATCATGACCTAGCTCCATGTCCCTGGTTTTGCAAGGCCTTTGTACATGTGAGGTCCAGGGCACTGACTGAGCCAGGGCTTCTTAACCCTTTAAAATCCTCACTCTTACAGGGAATAATGGTACACACCTGTAATCTCAACACTTGGAAGGCTGAGACAGGAGGATCACAGTTCAAGGCCAGCCTCAGTAACTTAGTGAGACCCTGTTTCAAAATAAAAAATAAGAAGGACTGGGGGTGCAGCTCAGAGGTAGAATGCCCCTGGGTTCAATGCCTAGTACCATGTGCACTAAAAGAAAAAAAAAGCTAAAATAAAGAAATGTTTAGCTAGGTACAGTGCACTATGGTGGTGTATGCCTGTAATCCCAGTACTCAGGAAGCTGAGACAGGAGGATCACAAGTTTGAGGCCAGTCTGGGCAACTTAGCAAGACCTTGTCTCAAAAAATAAAAAGGGCTGAGGGTGCACCTCAGTGGTAGAGTACCCTTGTTTAACAAAATACAAACAAAACACAACAAAAACAAACAAAAATGCCTCTTCACTCTCTTCTGCTAAGCAAAAATCCCCTGTGCTTCCCCAATCTTGACTTTGGGATATGGCTCTCCAGGGGAATCTCTTCTCTGATGACCCATAGCAGTCTAGAGGCTTTAATTTTTATGATTTGCACATTGAAAAAGGTAGGTCTTTTGTTCCAAATATGAAATTATTGAGAATTGAACATGCCTTTTCAAATGAATGCCTTCACCCGTTCTAAAAGGGCCATCTTTCATTTTGGAGAATTGCCACCCCAGAACCAATTATGTTCCTTCTTTTCTTATTTCTCTTCTCCATTCATCTACCTTCTAAACATCTAGCATCTGTTAAATATGTGACATGTGCTAATAAACACTAAAAATGTGATCTGGGTAATTTAGAGTACAGGCTGAGACTTGCCAGTATATGTGAGTCATCTGACCTGAATCCTTAAGTCTACATAAAAATTTGGTCACAAGCTTTCATTACTTCAATCAATTTCGGGATTTCCTCTTTCCTAATAATCAGGAATTTCAGTATCTCCTTTTTGAGCTCCTGCCATCCAAATTTTCTAAGAGTCTTGAGTATTTCTTTTTTTTTGCAGTACTGGGGCTTGAACCCAGGGGCATTCTACCTCCGAGCTATACCCTCGGCCCTATTTCTTATTCTTTATTTTGAAACAGGGTCTCAATAAGTTGCGGAGTGCCTCACTAGGTAGTTGAGGCTGGCCTCGAACCCGGATCCTCCGGTCTCAGCCTCCCAAATGCTGGGATTACAAGCATGCGCCACCACGCCTGGCATAGTCTTGGGTATTTCTTGAGTTCAGAGGAAGCCAAAACGGCAACTGAGTATGAGGACTCTTCCATCACTGTTGTTCTCGCTGCCAGTTGATGTCACTGTTGAGGTCTTGTATAGTTTAGTGGAAGTAATACCTACCTCAGGGAGTTGTACAGGTTACATATATATGTATATATATATATATATATATATATATATATATACACATACATATATGTAAATATGGATATAAAGCACTTAGTTGGCGCTCAAATATTTAACTATTATATTGTGTTATTGGGCCCCAGTTTCATGTGTCATATAGGACCACACCAGACTATCCCTGGTAGCATTCTGGCTTTGGCATGTGGTGAAGAATAGGTGGGCGCCTTGGTCCCCTGCAAGCTGCTGGATAGTCTGGAGGCCAGACTGACCCAGCCCTTTCCTCTCGTGGGAGCCTTGGCTACCTTACTCCCAATTGTTCTGAGGTTGCTCTACCCCTTGTATATGGAGGAGGCAGAACCGGAGGAACATAGAATTCCTTGTAAATCAAATGATCTGTTCTGGATCGAGAAGACAGAGATGTTTTGTTTTGTTTTGTTGTAATTTTGGATGTTCGGACTGAAAAAAAATATTGCCTCAGGTCACAGGGCTGGTTGGTGCTAGCTGGTCCTTAACTAGATCTTGCTGACTGTAACTCTCAACTCAAGGGCTATTCTGCCTTATTTTGGGAGACAATGTTCTAGAAAGCAAGGCCATGACTAATTTATTTGTACATTCTCCTTAATCCAAGCACAGTTGCTTGTACATAATAAGAAATACCCCCTTTTCATGTCAAGTGCTGTTAAAGATGCTCGCGTGTAGCTGGGTGTGGTGGCACACACCTGTAATCCCAGTACTTGGGAGGCTGAGACAGAAGAATGGCAGGTTTGAGGCCAGCTTCCACAACTTAGTGAGACCCTGTTTCAAAATAAAAAGGACTGGGGGGGGGTGTCTTGGAGATAGAATGCCCCTGGGTTCAATTCTCATTACCATGCACAGAAAAACTTTCTCTCTGCCCTCTTACCTACATCTCTTTGTTTCTCCCTTTTCCCCACTGTAATTAAGACCAAAATGCACAGTGCACATAAACCTTTTCTTCACCTTTGGGTAACCATTGTTGCTTTACAAATTTCTCTATCTCTGCTTTAACTACCAGATTTCACACCTTTTGGAATACACCTTTCTTAGAAAATGGTGACACCTTATCTCTTTAATAATCTTTGTGGCTAGCATGTAAAAGATCTCCAAATAGTCATTTATTTTAGCTTGTGTGAAAAAGATTCACTGTCCATGTATATAATAAGGTACTGGATCATTAGTGTAAGCTAGTTTCATTTGCCAACCAATTTACCCACTTGGATTATATCCTAAGAATCCATTAATAAGTCAAACTGTTTATTTCTATGGAGGACTACATTATCTATTATTATATAAAAACATGTAGTGTTATATATGTTATATAACAATGAATAATGATAGCAATAACAATAGCTACCATTTATTATCAAGTACATTATACATGTTATCTCTGGTTTTCACAACAACCATGCTAATTATATTTGTGTGTGTATTGGAATATATATATATATATTCCAATACATTTCTCACCACATCTACCTCATCTATCTATCTATCTATCTATCTATCTATCTATCTATCTATCTATCTATCTATATATATTCTATATATATATCTATATATATCTATATATATCTATATATCCTGATAAAATAACAATAATGGGCCACTCATGATGTTCCTTGCCACAGCTGTTGGGTTTCAGGGTGGGCATCTGGCCCAACTCTAACTGATCCTTGTGTTGTGGCCTGATTTGGAAAGAAAAGATGTGTCAGGTGTGTGTGTGTGTGTGTGTGTGTGTGTGTGTGTGTGTGTATGTGTGTGTGTGTTGCTGGGCATGGAACCCAGGGTCTTTTGCAGGCTAGGCAAGCACTTTTTCCCTGAGCTACATCCCCAACCTTGCCTTAGGAATTTAAATCAGAAAATGTGGAAAGAAATGGTAAGTTGGCGGGAGCAGGAGCAGGAGCAGGAGCAGGAGCAGGAGCTGGGGATGAAAGGCGCAAGGGAAAGTTGATCAATGTTTGTTGTGAAGGGAGGCTGAGAAGGCCATGCTGAGTCACGGTGAAGCTGGATTTATGGGGTGTGGAAGCCAGCAGAGACGTTGAGGTACTGGAAAGATATAGGGTACATGGAACAGAGCAGAAAGAATCCTGGGCAGAGACAAGCCAGTTCCATGCAGAGCACTTGGCACTCTTGGGCCACACTCTGCCCCTTTCTTCCTATGCCAGGGTGGCCTTAAAATAAATCCCTTGAGCTAATTTTAGTGGGTGTCAATTCCTTTTCATCAGAAGAGCTGAATTAAAATAGACCGCTAATAAGTGCTGCGAAGGGGATTTGAACCCCAGTTTGTGAGCTCAGAGTCTCTGCTCTTCTTGCCACACCCCTTTGCAACATTACAAATGCTGCTCTGGTCCACAGAGCCCCTGTGGTCACTTTCATAGATCGGAAAAAGAACCAAAAATGAACTCAAGTTTCCTGAATCCCAAGTTCTGATCTGCTTCCAGAGCCCCAAGGGAGAAGGGGGGGGGGTAGGAAAGTCTTGGGCAACTGGGAGGTCTCCAAAGAAAACTGGGACAGGCCTCCTGCTTCCAGGGAGGAGGGTGCTGCCATGGGGGAGAGGGAACAGGGCCAGGGAATGGATCAGTCCCTGTCACTACAGAAAACAGGGGCTGCTCAGGGGCAGAGACTGGTCTTATCCCCACTTATAACCTCAGACTCTAAGATAGTGCCTGATGTATATTTGAATGAATAAATGAATGATTGAATAAGTGAATGGCAGAAGTGGGTCATGGCTCCTGTCCGAATGCGTGACACCTTCTCTAATATGTGGAAGCTGGAGAGTAAAAAGGAAAAAAAAATAATCTCATGAAAATAGAAGGTAGAAGAAAGGGATGTGGGAGGGCAAGGGGAAGTAGTGGGGTATGAAATTAAGTATGTTATGTGTTATGTTGTGTTATGTTATGTTATATTATGTTATGTTATGTTATGTTATGTTCAACTACACAGCCCTGGAGATATCACAATGAATCCCACTATTGTGTGTAATTATTATGCACCAGTAGATTTTTTTTTTAATGTCTGAGTCCTTCTTTAGCTGCATCATCCCAAGTTGAGAAGCACCTGTCTCCATCTCTAAGAAACAATCCGTGCAGTGCTATGAGTAATGTTTACAGTGACTAGTCAACTTTAGCTTTAAAAATACCAAAGATGATGTAGTGGTGACTGCAGTAATGACATAGTTCAAAGACTACAAATGGGCAGCCCTGGATTGCATTTCCCCTGTTTACAAAAATATCGCTAGTTCCATCTTCCCCTGTCTGGAGAGAGGGAGATTTTCATTTTAAGAGGCTGACTAAAAAATGCAGGGCCACTTCCTGGGCAGGCTTCCAAGTGACTACATCTTTCTCACAGCGTTCCCCAGAGCCTCAGCCTAAGCTGCCTGGGGCGGGGCCTCCAGCCATTGGTGGCTGGCGAAGCTACCACAGTAACAGTTATCTGCAGCCCGCCAGAATTGCTGTGCTTTTAGGTCCTCCCAGGGCCGGGATAACGGCCTTGGCCTTTGCACTGAAGAGACGTCAGGGTTTGTGATTGGCCAGGCTGGTGCGTGGGAGATACAGGAGATGTCGTTCCACGCTTCCCAGTATGATGCTCCTTTCAGCCAAGTACCCCGGGTGTGGGTGAGTCCGAATGTTTGAAGACTGCCCTGTTGGTTGGGAAATGTTCAAGGCCGGGCGTTATGCCTTTCCAAAGGCATGACTTAGCATTTCTTTTCCTTCCTTCCTTCCTTCCTTCCTTCCTTCCTTCCTTCCTTCCTAACTTCCTTCCTTCCTTCCTTCCTTCCTTCCTTCCTTCCTTCCTTCCTTCCTTCCTTCCTTCCTTCCTTCCTCCTTCCCTCCCTCCCTTTCTTTCTTCCTTCCTTCCACTGGGGAATGAACCCAAGGGCATTCTACTCCCAGCCTTTTTTATTTTCTGTATTGGAATAGGGTCTTGCTAAATTGCTGAGGGTCTCACTAAGTTGCTGGGGCTGTCCTTGAAACTGTTATCTTCCCGTCTCAGCCTCCCAAGTACTGGGATTACAGGTGTGTGCCACCATACCCAGCGATTTAGCATATTAATTTTATTTATTTATTTGTTTTTTTTTAAACTGGGGAACCTGAGGCATTCTACCTCTGAGCTACACCCCCAGCCATATTTTATTTTGTATTTTGAAACAGAGTTTTGCTAAGTTGCTGAGGCTGGCCTCAGTCCTGTGATTCTCCTGTTTCAGCCTCCCAACTAAGTACTGGGATTACAAGTGTGTTTCACCACACCCAGCGACTTAGCATATTTCGTGTGTGTGTGTGTGTGTGTGTGTGTGTGTGTGTGTGTGTGTGTGTTACTGGGGATTGAACTCAGGGGCATTCTATCTCCGAGCTACACCTCCAGCCCCCTTTTTAAAATTTTGTTATTTGGAAGTAGTGTCTCACTAAGTTACTGACAGCCTAAATTGCTGAGGCTATCTTTGAACCTGCAATCCTCTGGTGTCAGCCTCCCAAGTACTGGAATTACAAGCATGCGCCACCACGCCCAGCTAGCATATATCTTAATACTGCTGAAATGCTGTTGCCTTTTCTGTGAAATAGGCATAGTATTATTCTATACTACAGAAGGACAGAAGTATGTATCTATCATCGGATGTTATAAGAGATAACAGATCCAGAGTACCACATCTGGTACCTGGTATATGGTGGACACTGGAAAGCTCTTATTTTTTCTGAAGCATCAGTGAAAAAAAAAATAGGGGGGAGAGGGGTTCAGTGACACTGCCCTGTCTTTATTTCTTCCAGCAGTACTGTATTTCTCTGAGAGACTCAGCAGACATATTCGACTTATTCATACCTGTGTTGTCAACAGAAATAAAACTTCAGGGGAAGCTAGTGCTGAAGGAGCATTTGTAAAACTATATTTCCTTTCTGTTTCTTCCCTTTCAGACCCTGACCTCACCCGCCCCATTTTCTGATGAAAGCAGCTGCCAGTGCCAAGCGCCCCATGAAAAACTGACCATTGCCCAGGCCCGCCTAGGAACACCAGGTGAGACTGTGCTTCTTTCCCCCACGTGGGCCCTGTCTTGCCACTCAGAGTATCAGCAAGGCCTGTCATCATTTGCACGCCACTCGCTTTCAACCAGGAGCTTGAACGTAGAGACTGTGGCCCGGTGTAAGACCGGGAAACATTAAGAGTAATAACCTAAATGGGGCATGGTGGTGCATGCCTGTAATCCCAGTACTTGGGAGGCTGACACAGGAGGATTGCAGGTTTGAGGCCAGTGTTTGGTAACTTAGTGAGGCCTTGTTTCAAAATGAAAAATAAAAAGGGCTGGAGGTGTAGTTCAGAGGTAGAATGCCCCTGGCTTCAATACCCAGTACCACAAAAAAGGAGTAATAACTGAGACCAACTAAAGTATCCAAGTAAAAGATGCAGCAGAGTATGTGACTTTGCGCCCCACTCTGCCATTTGCTAGTTCTATAGCCATGGGCAAATCGTGAGAGACATCTTGAGTCTGTGCCAAACAGGGAAAACAATCCCTGCTCCACAAGGTTTTTGTGACAGATTCAGTTAAAAGTATTGAAGCATTTTTGAAGTCATGAAAGTAGTTATGCAGCTAAACTACTATAATTATTACTATCCTTAAAAGTCTGCTTTTTAATAAAAATTAAAAATATGCCCTTAAAAGACTGGGTGCTACTATAGACATCTGTTCATTCATTCATTTTTTTTCCTTAGCATATACCAGAAGATGGATAGTGAAGAGATTTAAAAAGAATATAAAGTACCAATTTGTTTCCCAAGGGCTTTTATGATAATTAAAGAGACAAGGCAATTAGATATGAAACAAAAACCACAAGTAAGCCAGGCATGGTGGCGCATCCCTGTAATCCCAATACCCGGGAGGCTGAGACAGGAGGATCGCAGGTTGGAGACCAGCCTCAGCAACTTAGTGAGATTCCTAGGAACCAAGCAAGACCCTGCTTGAAAGCAAAAAATAAAAGGGCTGGGGGTATAGCTCAGAGGTAGAGACACATCTGGGTTTAATCCCCAGTACCCTGCCCCCCCCCCATACACACACCACGAGTAGCATGCCTGCATGTGCTTAGGGGTTAAATCCTGCAACACACATGATGACTGACAGTTCAGAGAAGGGCATCTGGCCTGGGGTGGTCAGGAAAGACTTCAGGGAGGGAGCAGAACAGTGCTGATACTTTGGGGAGAAGATTTGGTCTATGTGGGCAGAAGATGCAAAGGTATTCAGGGAGGGTGGAACAGAAACAGCGAAGGCACAGAGCTAGGGAGCTGTGTGGGAGTAAATGAATTTCCTTCCAGTTGATTGGGATAGAGCAACAGATAAGATTTGTTCAGCAGGTCATCTTTGAACCATTTCTGATGACATAACTCAATGTTTTTCCCTCGTTGTTGCAAAAAACAAACAACCCGAATGCAAAAGAATCTGTAGGACTGTCTCCCTGATCTCAAACCTCTGTGTGTTAGAGCTTGGCCTCTTAGAAATGGTGTTTTGCTTCTTCTTTAAGAACAGCCTTCAAGCCAGGTGTGGTGCGGCATGCCTGTCATCCCAGTACTTGGGAGGCAGGAGGATCGAAGGTTTGAGGACAGCCTCAGCAAGTTGTGAGATTCTCAGCAACCTAGTGAGACCCTGTTTCAAAATAAAAATAGGGCTGGAGGTGTAGCTCAGATGTAGAATGCCCCTGGGGTTCAATCCCCAGTGAGAGAGAGAGAGAGAGAGAGAGAGAGAGAGAGAGAGAGAGAGAGAGAGAGAGAGAACAGCATTCAGAAGAGTGAAGGAGTGAAGTGAAGCTGGGCGCGCTTGAAATCCCAGCATTTGGGAGGCTGAGATCAAAGGATCTGGGTTCGCGGCCAGCCTCAGCTACTTAGGCCCCCCACAACTTAGTGAGACCCTGTTTCAAAATAAAGAATAAAAAATAGGGCTGGGGATGTATCTCGGAGGTAGAGTGCCCCTGAGTTCAATCCCCAGTACCGCAAAAGAAAGGAAGGAAGGAAGGAAAGAAAGAAGGAAGGAAGGATGGATAAAAAATAGGGCTGGGGGTATAGCTCAGAGGTAGAATGCCACTGAGTTCAATCCCCAGTACCACAAAAAAAAAAAAAAGAGTGAAGTGAGAAGGAGGGTGAGCAGAGTTAGTGGATTTTTTCATGAGCTTCGTTTGAGAGAGGCAACAAGAGGCCTGAGGAAGTAGCTCAGAGCATTTTTTTTTTCCTGACTCTAGCATGTAAAAAAAAAAAAAATCTGGTAAGACTCAGAAAGTCAAGGATCATAGGTTTTCTCTCATATGTGGAAGCTAGAGAGAAAACAAAGGGATCTCATGAAAATAGGAGACTAGTAGGGTGGAGGAAGGGAGGGAGAAAGGAGGTATTAGAGAATGTAGGTGATCAAAATATGCCACGTGCATGTACAGATATGCCACAACGAAACCCACTATTCTGTACAATTTTTTTGCACCAATTAAATAAAAAGGATCACTTGATATGCTTGTTAAAGAAGTAGAATCCCTCAAATCAGGGTTGCGGCCTGGGCATCTGCATTTTAACACACAGCCCAGGCGATTCTTAAGTTGGTGGTCTAGAAAGTACACACTGAGAAATACTGACCCAGCAATAAACCCAAGGGGGGACAAAAGAAATTCCAGGTGTGTGTTAGCTTGCTGCTACTGTCACAAAATATCTGAGATAAACAACTTAGAAAGAGGAAAGGTTTATCTTGGCTCATGGTTTCATTCCTTGGTCCCTTGGCCCTGTTGCTTGAGGCCTGTGGTGAAGGCAAACATCATAACGGGAAGCGCATGGTAGAGCAAAAGTGCTCACATCATGGCGGCGGCCAGGAAGCAACAACAAGCAAGAGGAAGGGCTGGGGATTCCTATATGCCTGTCTAGGGCATGCCCCCAATGACCTAACTTCCTCCAACCAGGCCCCACCTTGTTTTTTTGTTTTGTTTTTGCAGTACTAGGGATTGAACTCAGGGGCATTCTACCTCCGAGCTATACCCCCAGCCCTATTTTTTATTCTTTATTTTGAAACAGGGTCTCACTAAGTTGTGTAGGGCCTCACTAGGTAGCTGAGGCTGGCCATGAACCTGAATCCTCAGGTCTCAGCCTCCCAAATGCTGGGATTACAAGCGTGTGCCACCATGCCCAGCTCAGGCCCCACCTCTTAAAGGTTCCACCGCCTCTCAATAGTGCCATCAACTGAGGACCAAGTCTTCAATACATGAGCTTTTGAGGGACACTTAAGATCTAAACCATAACAGATTGAAGAAAACAGATTGACCTAAAGTTAAATGATAAGCTTCAGGTCCCAAAATAAAAGGACCTTCTTTTAGGGAAAGGATAAGGAAGTGGAGCTTACTATACATCTGCTCAATGCAACGCCTTGTACTCCACCTCAATTCATCTTTACAAAAACATATGAGATGGGGGTCACCACGTTCTCTCTACAGAGGAGGTAAATGAGATGTGGAGAACGGAAAAGTAACTTGCCAAAAGCCTGAACTGACTGGGTAGAAGTAGGATTCGACTTGGAGTCCCTTTCATCTCAAACCCCTGCTTTGTCTCTTACAAGGGGCTGCACTGTGAAGCAGGACCCTTAGCTAGCCATGGAGCTAAGTAAAAATGTGTTCAGGCACTGACCTGAAGGATGGAAGCTATGTGAACAAGATAGACGAGTAATGTCCACACAGTACAATAAATTGATATGTCTTAAATTTCTTGCAATCTGCAAGCCCAGGAGCGCCTCTCTCTCTCTTTCTCTTTCTCTCTCTCTCTCTCTCTCTCTCTCTCTCTCTCCCTCCTTCCCTCCCCCCCACCTCTCTGTCTCTCTCTCTCTCTCTCTCTCTCTCCCCCCCCCTCGGACTTGTATAGTTTCCCAGAGTCTATAAATTGCTGACACACTACAATTTTAAAAAGTGAGCTGACTGCAAAATCAACTCTGCAAATACTCTTCAAATTTACTAAATGTACTAAATGTCCTTTTTCTCAGTAATTATGTCATCTTTCTTTACTTTCCTTTCCTCCCTGCTTCCTGAATCCATTTATCCTGATCACCTCTGAATCATTAACGAAAAGTTCTACAAAACTGCCATCTGCTTTTCTGTGGGGTTTATATCTTAAAACAAATTTTCCTCAATTGAATTCAAATTGAATAAGAGCATTGAAACCAAGGATCCCTCATTAGACAGTTTGTTATTTCAAAGCATTTTCTGTTTACTGTGCCTTATTTAGAATACAGTATAATCCTGTGAAGGCAATTCTGCTTGCTCAGAATAGTGTATAATTGAAAATAGTTGCAGTTCCTAATCTGACATGAAGTCTCCAGATATTTTTTATTAGAGAAATTTAATTTATTAGAAACATTATACCATCTGAGTCTATTAATACAATATTCTTTTGTGTTCTAAATTAATGAGGTTGAATTGCTTCAAGAAATTATCACAATTTTAAATCTAAGTCCTTAAAATCATTCAGCAGAAGTTTGCATTGATTTATTTCTTTTGAAAAAATTCGCACAAAGACAAAAATTGCATTTTTCTCTCATATATGGAAACTGAAAAACAATAAACACAATCTGGGACTGGGAAGAGGGTGGAGAGGGGAAAGAGGAAGGGCGAGGGTAGAAGAAGGGTGAATACACATGATCAACGCATGATGTATGGAAATATTACAGTGAGTCCCATTAATTTGTAAAATTAATATGTTAATAATCATACTAAAATTTCATTTTTATAACATCAGTGTCATACATGCATATATTTTAAAAGTCCATAGGGCTCTTAGATTTATAAAGAAGATCAGCAATCCCTTTCTTTCCTGCCCCACCCCTGATTCTTGTTTCCCGTAGGCACACAACTCTTGACAATTAACTTTCCAAAATGTTGTTGACACCTCTCATTCACTGTCACTGTCTTCCTTGTTTTCTCTTAAGCTTTTTTTTTTTGGTAATTTTTATGGTGTTTGGGGAGGAGGTGGATATAAATGTATGTTCAGTTCACCATATTTAACTGGTAGTCCTCATATTTCTTTTTGTCCATAGTTTTTGTCGATGCATAATAATTGTATATACCTATGAGGTACAATGTGATGTTTTGATTCATGTATACATTGGATAATAATCAAATCAAGGTATTTAGTGAGTAAAAGAGTGGTTATCAGCCACTTGGGGGAGTAGGAAGAGGAGGGAGGGAAAGAGATTGGTCCACAAGTAAAGGTTAGAGTTAGATAGGAGGAGTAAGTTCTCATATGCTTTTTTTTCTTTTTCTTTTTTCCTCCCTCCCTCCCTCCTTTCCTTATTTTTCTTCCTTCTTTCCTTCCTTCCTTTATTTATTTATTTTTGTGATGCTGGAGATTGAGCCCAGGGTATTCTACCTCTGGGCTACACGCTCAGCCCTATTTTATTTTGAAATAGAGTTTTACTAAGTTGTGGAGGCCCTCACTAAGTTGCTGAGGCTAGCCACAAACCTGTGATCCTCCTGTCTCAGCCTCCAAGGACTGGGATTACAGACATGCATCGCTACACTTGGCTTCTTTCTTTTCTTTGATATGGGGTACCACTATGCTGTCCAGGCTGGCCTTGAACTCCTGGGCTCAAGCAATCCTCCTGCCTCAGCCTCCCATATAGCTGGTACTACAGGTGCCTGCCATTGCACCTGGCTTCTCATATTCCTTTTTCAAAGAACACTGTTTTGGCCACATCAGTCTCCTTTCTTAGAGATAAAATATCTCTGTTATTTGTAACCATGGAGAAGAGGTGACAGATGCGCTTTGGACAAGAGCACTTGGACAAGAGAAACTACTTCTTTCCTCTGTCATTATTTTTGGATGTTCTTAGATTTTCACTTTCTAATTCTTCTTTTTTGAAAGTAGAGAAAGGTATAAAAGTTGGGGAAAAAAATATATATATAATTAACAAATGTAACAGGTGTCTTCCAGACTACCAGGATTGGGTATAATAGAGCAACATTACCCTCCCTCCCAATTTGTGACTTGCTTTGTGTACTGAATGGATGGAACTCTATTCCCCAAACTCTCCCTTCTGACTTGAAGGGGATGGCTCCTGGGCCTGGCTCAGTGGTAGTGTTCTGCAGGACTGTGGAAGGCTGCTGTGTTGGTTTCTTACCTCCAAGGTAGAGCACCGCCCTTGTATGCAGCATTTATACCCTGACTCTCCTCCCTTTGGGACCCGGGTCTCCCATCTCTTAGGATGCCGAAGAAGTTAGGGAGTGACCTTGTGCAAGGAGAAGCTGGTAAATTAACAACTGGCCCTCCAAGGGGAAATAAGCCCTGCTTTGTAACATTTGCCAATTTCCATGGCAAACACATGTACCACAGCTGGCTTCCAGCTACCAAAAAGACTTGAAGTTGGGAAGAAAAGTGTTGAGCTATAGTTGGGCGTGGTGGCACATGCCTGTAACCCCAGTACTTGGGAGGCCTAGACAGGATTGCAGGTTCGAGGCCGGCTTTAGCAACTTAGCAAGGCCCTCCACAACTTAGTGAGACCCTGTTTCAGAATAAAATAGGGCTAGGAGTGCAGCTCTGAGGTAGAATGCCCCTGGGTTCTATTCCCAGTACTATACAAACATGTATTCATTCAGCTATGCTTGTGCAGTATGAGTAGACTATGGGACACCATTGCCTTGGAGAACAGGAGTTGGGGTCTACATTCAAGACTTTCAGACTCAAGGACATCATCATTGGTCCTTTTCATTGAGCACCTCAGTTATTCATGTCTTGGTGTTCCTGCTGGCTCACTCCTCCAGCTCCAACATAGAATTTCCACTCTGGATGAAAAGAACCCCCATGCCTAGCCTGGCCAGGTGACACACACCTATAATCCCCATACTTGGGAGATTGAGACAGGAGGATCATAGGTTGCAGGCCAGTCTCAGCAACTTAGCAAGAACCTATTTCAAAATAAGAAAAAAAAATGGCTGGGGGTGTAGTTCAGAGGTAGAATGCCCCTGGGGTGGGGGACACACTCCCAGGGCTCTGTGTTCATCTCTCCTATTGGCAAACAGTTTGTGTTCCGGTTTTCTCTTAATTATGCTTTTTCTGTGCTCTGATGTCTTTAGCAGAACCTGTTTTTAGAATCAATTGCACACACTAATGGGAAACTGATGGTACATAGAGATTGTGCCTTATCTAGGTAAACTTTCTTATGGCGCTATACTAACGGAAGGTAAGCAGGATTCCTTAGTCTGCAGTTCTGCTAACAGTGTTTTCCTTCTTTCACAGTTGACAGGCCTGTCAGAGTATATGCGGATGGCATATTTGACCTTTTCCACTCAGGTCACGCAAGGGCACTTATGCAAGCAAAAACACTGTTTCCCAACAGCTACTTGTTGGTAGGAGGTAAGAAGCGCATTTTCTCTTCATCCAGAAAACTCCTTTATCATATGCTTCGTGAAAAGGGCCTTCTTGGAGTCCCATCAGTAAAATCTGACACTGCTAAATGCTTCCAGCTCGACCTATACCGGATCACTTGTTCATTGCCTGGAATTTAAAATGAGATTTTAAAAATCATAGGGGAAGCCGGGCGTGGTGGCGCACGCTTATAATCCCAGCATTTGGGAAGCTAAGACCGGAGGATCCGGGTTCGAGGCCAGCCTCAGCTACCTAGTGAGGCACTCCTCAACTTAGTGAGACCCGGTTTCAAAATAAAGAATAAAAAAAATAGGGCTGGGGGTGTAGCTCGGAGGTAGAATGCCCCTGAGTTCAATCCCCAGTACCGCAAAAAAAAAAAAAAAAAAAAAAAAAAACATAGGGGAAATGACATCATGTGATCGTGTACCACTGATCCTCGGGGTGGGGGGGGGGGGACTAATCACACCACCCAGGGTAGCAGTGTCATGCTTTCTATTACTGCCTTTCTAATGATATTGGAGGCATGATCCAATTTATGTTTCTAAATTTTTCTAGGGGGTTCAGAGATAAGCAATATTATTCTGATTTCAAATATTGGAGAACTGAAGGGGTTTGGGATGATTAAGGGCAAGCAAGGTCATTGTTTATTTCCTTTGTGGGATCCACAGTGCTTAGGAGGGTACTGCACTGACAGTAGTGGCTTAAGACAGCCCTAGTTAGTTGAATTTATGTGCAGTGTGTTAAAGAAACAGATTTATATTCCCAGGTAATCTTGGTTCACAATGAAGGGACTGACTTAAGTTCCTAAGCTTATGGAAAGAGAAGGATGGTTAGATGTGGCCTGAAATTTTCCTCCTCTAGAAGACCTGTCTATTTATATTTGGGTTAAAGGGATAGTACCTGGCTAAGGAGAGTTACATCTAGCTTCTGGAAGCAGAATATCCATTCACTGCGATTGGTTTTTGTGACATTGTATAAACTGGGCACCATCCACTTTTAGACTTCTACTGTGAGAAAAAAAGTACTGGTAAGAGACTTTTTTGCCAGGCGTGGTGGCGCACGCTTGTAATCCCAGCATTCGGGAGGCTGCGACCGGAGGATCCGGGTTCGAGGCCAGTCTCAGCTGCCTAGTGAGGCACTCCGCAACTTAGCGAGACCCTGTTTCAAAATAAAGTATAAAAAATAGGGCTGGGGGTATAGCATGCCCCTGAGTTCAATCCCCAGTACCGCAAAAAAAAAAAAAAAAGAGAGACTTTTTTATTTTTTATTTTTCTTTTATAATGGGGATTGAACCTGGGGGCATAGCTCCTTCTGAGCTACATGCCCAAGTCCTATTTTATTTAATTTCTTTATTTGGAAGCAGTATCTTGTTAGCTGCCGAGAGCCTTGCTGAGTTGCTGAGGCTGGCCTCGAAACTGTGATCCTTCTGTCTCAGCCTCCCAAGTACTGGGATTACAGACATGTGCCCCTACTCCCAGCGTCTATTTTTTTTTTAATGTTTCGTTATCTTTGACAAGTTTAAAGCTAGTTTTTATATGTTTCAGAGGAGCACTTCTGCTGGGCATGGTGGTGTGTACCTGTAATCCCAGTACTTGGGAAGGTTGAGACAGGAGGATCACAAGTTCAAGGCCAGCCTCAGCAATTTAGCAAGACCCGGCCTTAAAATTAAAAGGGTGGGGATATAGATCAGTGATAGGGAGACTCTGGGTTCAATTCTCAATACTGGGGGAAAATTTAAAAATAAATAAATGAAAAGAACTGGGGGTGTAGCTCAGTGATACAGCATCTCTGAATTCAATCACCTGTACCATAAGAAATAAAAAAGAGGAAGCCTTCTGCTGATTTTGCCAAGGGTGGTGACCATGTGGATATTGAACAGAGTTCTCCAGAAGGATGAAGTGGTGAAACGGACTGTTTCCTGGATAAGTCACACAGAAGGACCCCAAAACAGAGGCCACAGCCCTTGCTGACTTCCCTTTGCCCTGAGCGGAAAACTGTTTCTTGCAAGAACACCCCACATGGAGTCTGGTCCTGGGTTCCTGGGGCCCTGGACTCGCCTCTGCAAGTGTCCGGGGTCTGGCCATTTTGGCAGCCTGGGTTTGGAGGTGGGTCACAGTTAAAATGGTCTATACCCCTGGAGTTTTAAGCCCTCATGCTTGTCCACACTGAGCCTCCAGTAAGTTGTCAGTTTCCATTTTCCTGCCCAGAACTGGTTTCCTCGGAGGTTTCTGCTCCAGTAAGTAGAGATTCTCTTTGTCTGTATGTCTCTCCAATTTGAGGGGCAGCTATTTGCCCTATGACCTCATTTATTTTTCTGACAAATTTATGAAGAGTTGGTGATTTTTAATTGATGTGTGTGTGTGTGTGTGTGTGTGTGTGTGTGTGTGTGTGTGTGTGAGAGAGAGAGAGAGAGAGAGAGAGAGAGAGAGAGAGAGAGAGAGAGAGAGAGAGGATTTAACCCAGAGGGGCATTCTACCTCTGAGCTACATCCCCAGCCCCATTTTATTTTTTCTTTGGAAGCGGGGTCTTGCTAGTAGTCTGAGAGTCTCATTACCTGCTGAGACTGACCTCGAACCTGTGATCTTCCTGCCTTAGCCTCCCAAGTATTGAGTGGCTCTCCTTTTTACTTGTTAGAATGGAGTGGTGAAGTCTAAGCCCCTTACATGCCAGACCAGAAACCAGAAGTGGAGCCAGGAGTGGTGGCGCACGCTTGTAATCCCAGCATTCGGGAGGCTGAGACCGGAGGATCCAGGTTCGCTGCCAGCCTCAGCTACCTAGTGAGGCCCTCCGCAACTTAGTGAGACCCTGTTTCAAAATAAAGAATAAAAAATAGGGGCTGGGGGTGTAGCTCGGAGGTAGAATGCCCCTGAGTTCAATCCCTAGTACCGAAAAAAAAAAAAAAAGAAAGAAATCAGAAGTGGAATATTGACATTTTAAAACAAAATTGTTAATCACTTACATGTATCCCATGGCATTTAAATACTG
>PVLC010000823.1:115344-135838 GCA_004027655.1 Graphiurus murinus
CTGCAACTTAGTGAGATTCGGTTTCAAAATAAAAGAATAAAAAATAGAGCTGGGAGTATAGTCGGAGGTAGAATGCCCCTGAGTTCAATCCCCAGTACTGCAAGAAAAAAAAAAATGTTAGCTGGGCATGGTGGTGCATACCTGTAATCCCAGTACTTGGGAGGCTGTGACAGGAGGATCACAGGTTTGAGGACAGCCTCAACAATTTAGCACAACTCTCAGAAACCTTTTGAGACCTTGTTTCATAAAAATAAAAAGGGCTGAGGATATAGCTCAGAGGTAGAATGCCCCTGGGTTCAATCCCTAGTACCACACATATAAAAAAATGTTGGGGCTGTCAGGCATACTGGCTCAGGCCTTTTATCCCAGGTAATTGGAAGGCTAAGGTAAGAAGGTCACAAGTTCAAGGCTAGCCTGGGTAACTTAGTGAGACCTTGTCGCAAAACAAAATTAAAAGGGCTGGGATGAGCATTCGGGAGGCTGAGACCGGAGGATCCGGGTTCGCGGCCAGCCTCAGCTACCTAGTGAGGCACTCCGCAACTTAGTGAGACTCGGTTTCAAAATAAAGAATAAAAAATAGGGCTGGGGGTGTAGCTCGGAGGTAGAATGCCCCTGAGTTCAATCCCCAGTACCAAAAAAAAAAAAAAAAAAAAAAAAAAAAAGGGCTGGGATGATGTTCAGCAGTAGAATACTTGACTAGCATATGTGAGGCCTGGGTTCAACCCCCAATACTTAAAAATAATCTTTAGCGTTACGGTTTTAGCTTACTAAATTTGCAGAGCATAATTGGCAAAACCAGTCCTCATTGCCGAACCTACCAGAAACCAAGAAAATGGCCTTTTAATTTAAATGTGTTAATGTATTTCAAGAAGTCTTATAAAAGCCGGGCATGGTGGCGCACACTTATAATCCCAGCATTTGGGAGGCTGAGATCGGAGGATCCATGTTCGCGGCCAGCCTCAGCTACCTAGTGAGGCCCTCCACAACTTAGTGAGACCCTTTTTCCAAATAAAGAATAAAAAATAGGGCTGGGGGTGTAGCTCGGAGGTAGAATGCCCCTGAGTTCAATCCCCAGTACCAAAAAAAAAGTCTTATAAAAATTACTGAGAAATAAATTAAAGAATGGATTATATAAATAGAATAAATTGAGATTAAAATAATGTAAATATAATATAAATTATAAACAAGATAATAAATCAATGTACTTAATTTGTAGTAATGCAATATAATTCATAGATAATATTACATGGTATTTATAAGGAGAGAAATATGATTTTAAAAAGGCAGATTATTTCTTCTCTAAATATTGGAATGTATATGCATGTTTGTATAGCAAATTCTAACATTTGGCTTTGAGGAATAATTACATAAAATTAAATGTAAAAATCAGAAATAGTAGTTATCTTTGTTAGATACCATCATTAAACTTTTTCTATGTATGTAAAGATAGAAAGGGGCATATATTACTAAAAAGTAATCACTTCAGAAGTAGGTGATTTTATTTTTTGTTATGAGGAGGTAGAAAATAAACATTTTAGAAGATGAAATAGGATAAGGATTATCTATAAATTATTTTATAATGTGAGTTTATAAAATGGGGTTTTAACTTCCTTTTTAAATAATGCCTATGAAATCTGAAAAACTCAAGTAAATGTTTTACCCATGCATTTATTCTAGTGTATCTTAAAAAATTTGATAATTCCAGAAAATATTCCAGTTACATTTCTGAGAAGCACAAGTACCAGCTTATACAGCCTTGGCTTATTAAAGTGATTTCGAAGTGAATAGCTGGGAAAAAAATGCTTACTCTTAACTACAAGAGAAAAGCCATTTTTAGGATTCAATATGAGTGTTGAGAATAGCTGGAAAAATGCTTACCCTTAACTACATGAAAAGGCCATTTTTAGCATTCAGTATTTCTTGCCAATGCTCCTTTTGCTTTGAATTCCTGGGCCTTATCCTCCAAGATCCATGTTGTTCTGATAAGAGTTGAGAGAAGAGAAGGTAAAGATGTGAGGCCAAAGTCTGCGTTTGTCTCCAGCCCCAACATATTTAGTTTCTAACACCAGACTTCACCTGTAACGGAAATATGTGTAGGACAGGAAAAGAGGAAATTCTTATGGGTTTGTGGTCCTTTGAACAGTCATTAAGCGAGGTTTCCATTTGGTTTGGCCTGAAGATATACCCCTCACCCCTTCAAGTACAACATAGTAAGGTTAATATGGTGTCTCTCTTTTGTCAATTGGAGTAAGGGTGGTTTGGATATAGACTTTTCCAGCCCCATTAATTTTAGGAAAGGATACCATTAGAAGTTGAAGTTCTGAACACTGTTTGCTTCAAAGCCCTCCATGCTTGGATACTTCTCGGAGAAGCTTTGCACAACCCTGTGTGTGTGTGTGTGTACCCTAATTTGAGGACACATTTGTCTCAGATTATGTTTTCCAAGAATCACAAGCCAACTTAATGGTAGACAAATTTATATAAAGGAAAATCAGGGAGCCCTTAGAGAATAGGTATTCTGTGTTGTTGGTTGAAAGGCTGGCTCTTGATGTTATGTGTGCAATTAACAAATAAAATGATTAAGGTGAGCTGGGTATGGTGGCACATACCTATAATCTCTTTACTTGGGAGGCTGAGACAGGAGGATGGCAAGTTGGAGACCAGCCTCTGCAGTTTAGTGAGACTTAAAACAACCTAGCAAGACCAGACCGTGTTTCAAAAGAAAAAATAAAAAAGGCTGGGGTGTAACTCAGAGGCAGAATGCCCCAGGTTCAATCCTATTTACTAAAAAAGTATACATACATATAAATATGTATTTATATATGTATAAATTATACATATACATTGGCTTAAGAAAAAATATATATATATGCTTAAGATGAGTTGAAAGAGCCTGCCATATTAATTGCAGAGCCCTACATCTCCAAGTAGGTTTGTTGCAGGAATACCCCTGGGTGTAGTGCTTCACTCATGAAACCACTGTGGTTGGACAAGTATATGGTGGAAAGACTTGGTGTTTAGCAGAAATTATTTATTAAAAGACCAGAAACTGGGATAACTGGAGGTACTATACTTCTCAACCTTAGGCAGTAACAGACACCACAACTGTCATGGTTTTGCAGGGAGGTCATTATACTTGCATTTATAATTTGGTGGGGGTAGTGGTAGTAGGGATTAAACCCAGAGGCATTCTACCTCTGAGCTATATTCCCACCCCCTTTTTTGTGGTTCTGGGGATTGAACTCAGGGGCATTATAACTCTGAGCTACATCCCAACCCTATTTTATTTTTTAGTTTGAAATGGAATCTCAGCTGGGCATGGTAGTACATGCTTATCATTCCAATACTTGGGAGGCTGAGACAGTAGGATCGCAGGTTCGCCGCCAGCCTCAGGAACTTAGTGAGGCCTTCTGTAACTTAGTGAGGCCGTGTTTCAAAACAAAGAATAAAGTAGGAGGGAAACATTTCAATGGACATGATATACATAGACAAATTTATCAATGTCAATCATAATGTCATACTTGGGAAAGGGGAGGAGGAGGGAGTGGAGTGGGAGCTAGGGAAGGGCTCACTGAGTGCTGTGTGAATGTATGCCTCTTTCACTCTGAACTTCATCAAGATGTATGATTACAACGCATCAATAAAAAAAGAAAAAAAGAATAAAATCGGGCTAGGGGTGTAGCTCAGAGGTAGAATGCCCCTGGGTTCCATCCCCAGTACCACCAAAAACCAAAAACAAGATCTTGCTAAGTTGCTGAGGCTGGCCTCGAACCTATGATCCTTCTGTCTCAGCCTCCCAAGTATTAGGATTAGGATGTGAGCCACTATACCTGACTCTATTTATAATTTTTAAAGCATGTAGACAGTAATGATTTGAAATGTTTTCTGTGCAAGTATACCTTATTGGCATTATTTTAGTGAATTGAGACTATCCCCTTGTAAAGTACATTTTTCCACTTTAATTTAAAAGTTCATGTTATTTAAATATAGGTCAAGGAATTAAAATTTATAGCAGAAAAGGGTTTTTTCTAAAAATTATTTTGAAAAGATGAGTCACCAAACATATACCTCTGCCTCATAAGGGAATAAAATAGGAGTGATAAATATACTACTATGACTCCTACTATTGCTACAGTAGATATAAATATCACTCCACAAACCTGGGTTTATTGTGTGTGTGTGTGTGTGTGAGTGTATATGTGTTGCTAGGGATCGAACTCAAGGACATTCTACCTCTGAATTATACTCCTAGCCCTATTTTTTTTAAAATAGGGTCTTACTAAGTTGCAGAGCGCCTCATTAAGTTGCTGAGGCTTTCCTTGAACCCGCCATTCTCCTGTCTCAGCCTCCCAAGTACTGGGATTACAGGAGTGCACCACCACACCCCTCTGAGTTTATACTTTATTGTATTTTAACTGAAATTAAATATTGATCTATGGCTAAGGGTATAACTCAATGGTAAGCACTTGCCTAGCATACAGGAAGCCCTGGCTTCAATCCCCTGCACTATATGCAAACAAACAAACAAAACCAGTGAAAAATTATTCCTCTAAGCTTCCATTTTACATGGCTGGTAGGAAACTCAATCTTGGTCATTAATGGGCTCTCTTTACCTCCCCGGAGTTAAACAACTGTCCGGAATTTTGCAAAGACAGAAGGGCTTCCAGTCCTCAGCCCACTGACGTTTTTGCACTGCCCTCTCATCTGAGCCCATGTAAGTACTAGCAGAGATCACCTGTAGCAGGTGAGGCTCCTGTGGTCCATGCCCAGCTGGGAGCCCCGGAGCCTAGGGCCTCGTGTCCTTATCCCTCTTGAGGTTCTGTTGCCAGCGGTGTTTATTCACAGTCACTTGGCCTTTTCCTTCCAATTTGGAGGAATCTCTCTCATTGTGTTCTTCCTTATAGAAGTCCCCCAAGGAGCTCTGGCTTTGGGGAGACAGTGGCCAAGAGAGCAGCCGTGTACCAGCAATTTGAGCTTCCTTCAAAGCTTCTGCAAGGGACTGTGGATCAAGGGGCCCAGACACCTGATTGGAGTCGGAGCAGGGGAAAGGCAGAACACAAAACCCAAAGGGATATTTCCGTCAATGATCTTGAATGATAACTCCTATTAATACATGGATAACATTATTAAGCATGACCCTGTGCTCATAGGGATTATCAGGTTTAATTCTCCAAACTTCAACATACATGAAAGACCAGGCCACTGATGTTTGGAGAGTTGGAATATCTTTCCCAGTAAGAAGTAGCAGAGCTGAGATTGGAATCCAAGTCTGTTGGGCTCCACAGTTCAACTCCTATGCTATTTCTTCTCTCCTGCAGGGTATTTCATTTGTAGCACAGTGAGCTGCCAGGATAGGTTAGCTAGAGCGGGAGCTCCCAGAGAGTGCAATGAATTCATCCATGGTACACCGCCGCTCAGAGTCCTCCATCTGCTTGTCAGAGTGCATTTGCCAAGACTCGAGAGCAACAGTGCTGCTTTGGGTGTAATTAATGTTTAGACAATAACTGGTCAGCATGTTCAGCTGCTTCTTGAGGTCACTCCTGGGATAAGAAAATAGAGCCCCGTATTGGCATAAACAGGATGTTTGTTTTCTTTGCAGTCTATCAGGAGACCATTATCTTGGCCATGTAAAAGTTATACTAAATTGTTCAGGTGCATATTCAAAAATGGAGAAGATATAGCCTGACCTAGTTTTGTGCTGTTTGAAATAGAACATTGAGGGACCTGAAATATATTTCTGTTCAGTATGATTCTTAATGTCGTTTTTTTTTTTTTTTTGGTAGTACTAGGTATTGAACTCAGGGGCATTCTACCTCTGGGCTACACTCCCAGACCTATTTTATTTTTTATTTGAAAAAAGGGTCTCATTAAGTTGCGGAGGGCCTCACTAAGTAGCTGAGGCTGGCTGCGAACCTGCAATCCTCCTGTCTCAGCCTCCCAAGTACTGGGATGACAAGCATGGGCCACCAGGCCCAGCTTGATGTCGGATTTTAATGAAGTCCTGAAAGAAATCCTGGGTTCGTTTTTAAATTGGATAGTGTTATCCATAAATAGTTCCTATTTATGGAGTCAAAAGCCGATATGGTCGGTCAGCGAATCAATAGACAGTCATCATGGCCCTGCTCCCTGCCCTCCGCTGCCTCTGGGCATGATGGGTGATTCGCAGACAGACAGATCTCTTTACTCAAGTTGTTCATAATATGCTTCGGGAATTGCGTATGTTGTAGCCATCAGTATCATCCCTGAAGCTTTTCAAAAACAGAGCTGCCCAGGCTCCACTACAAACCCACTGAATCAAACTCTCAAGGAACACAGCCCAGATGTATTTATATTTAACAAGCTCCCTAGGTGATTCTGATACAAATCAAAGTTTTTGAACCAGCCATGTGGTTGACAGTTTGGTAGTGTAAACTGCTATGATAAAAAATGTCTCTGAGCTGGGTGTGGTGGCTCACGCTTGCAATCCCAGTACTTGGGAGGCTGAGACAGGAGAATCCGGGTTCGCAGTCAGCCTCAGCTACTTAGTGAGGCCCTCTGCAACTTAGTGAGACCCTGTTTCAAATAAAGACTAAAAAATAGGATTAGGGGTATAGCTCGGAGGTAGAATGCCCCTGGGTTCCATCCCGGGCAATTTAGCAGACCTCATCTCAAAAAAATACATATAGCATATACAATTCTGTACAGTACATAATACCTGATAATGATAGGAAACAATTGTTACTGGCCTATGCATTTACTATACTGTACTTTTTATTGTTAATTTAGCATGTACTGAGTTATTTTTCAGAAATTGACTGCAAACAGTATGCTAGGTTATGTCAGAAGCAGCCTCCTTCATCTAGTGTTCGCTGTGTCTCTTGATGTCATCCAGAGGCCACGTCAAGTGATTGACATGTACCATGTAGGCTTGTGTCAGTACACTCTATCAGGTTCGCACAATGAGATCAACTAATGCTGCATTTCTCAGAAATTTTCCCTGTCATCCACTCACGACTATCATTGACAATAACAGTGTATATTTAGGGGGTACCATATGATGTTTCATTCTACATATACATTATAGAAAGATTCAATCAAGGAAATTAATATATCCACTGCTTCGCCAATTTATCTTTTTTTTGTTGTCGTTGTGAGAATGTCAAAATATATCCTAGAAATGTAAAACTACACATTCTTTTTTTTTTTTTTTTTTTTTTTTTGCGGTACTGGGGATTGAACTCAGGGGCATTCTACCTCCAAACTACACCCCCAGCCCTATTTTTTATTCTTTATTTTGAAACCAAGTCTCACTAAGTTGTGGAGTGCCTCACTAGGTAGCTGAGGCTGGCCGTGAACCCGGATCCTCCAGTCTCAGCCTCCCGAATGCTGGACTACACATTCTTATTAACTGTGGCCTCCATATGGTATACTAGAGCACTAAACTCATTCCTCCAGTGTAACTAAAACTTAGCACTCTTGGATCAACATCTTCCCTTTCTCCTGTGAAGGCAGAGCTGGCCATTTTGCTGATGAATTGAATGTGCAGTGTGGGAAGGGGCTAAAAAAGGAGGCTTTCAGCCGGGCGTGGTGGCACACGCTTGTAATCCCAGCATTTGGGAGGCTGAGACCGGAGGATCCGGGTTTGTGGTCAGCCTCAGCTACCTAGTGAGACACTCCACAACTTAATGAGACCCTGTTTCAAAATAAAGAATAAAAAACAGGGCTGGGGTATAGCTTGGAGGTAGAATGCCCCTGAGTTCAATGCCCAGTATCGCAAAAAAAAAAAAAAAAAACTTTCCAAGGATGCTGAATGTGGCTGTTGGCTTCATTTACTCTGCAGCCAGATTTGGTTTTGGGAAAATGATCCTATATTTGTTTGTCAACCACATCTTATACACTTAAAATTAGAGAATTTATCATGTATACATAATACCCTAAAGAAAAAAATGTCATTGTGAGAAGCAGTCAGGGGAGTTCTGGCTGGTTGCAGAGACACCCTCATGGGGATCTCGGTAAACAGGCACTGTACGATGACTTTCTTCCTCTCATATGAGAAACAGGAGGGAAACTGCATTGGCCAACTAAAAGGACAGTGAATAACTTTAATTTTTATTTTTCAGGTTATTTCAAAACTTTTATGTAAATCCTCAAAAAATCCTTCCTAAGGTTGACATTGAAGGATATTACTATCCATCCTCATTTGAGAGTTCAGGGGCCTGAGATCTCAAAGGATACGTGATATGGGAAGGGCGAACTCTGCCAGATCAAACCTTTTATTTTATGACTTTCTCTTCTTGATTGTGTGGGCTGATATGTAGTGACTGGACCTCCCTCCAGGGAATAGAAGTGTGTGTGTGTGTGTGTGTGTGTGTGTGTGTGTGTGTGTGTGTGACACTTGGATTACTAAACATGAATAATCTAGTAAAAGAAAAAAAAATGGAAGCCAGGCATAGTGGCACACGCCTGTAATCCTAGTACTTGGAGGCTGAGATAGGAGGATCACAGGTTTGAGGCCAGCCTCAGCAACTTTGTGTGACCCTGTTTTAAAATAATGGGCTAGGAGCCGGGTGTGGTGGCGCACGCTTGTAATCCCAGCATTTGGGAGGCTGAGACCGGAGGATCCGGGTTTGCGGCCAGCTTCAGCTACCTAGTGAGGCATTCCGCAACCTAGTGAGACCCGGTTTCAAAATAAAGAATAAAAAATAGGGCTGAGGGTATAGCTCGGAGGTAGAATGCCCCTGAGCTCAATCCTCAGTACCGCAAAAAAAAAAAAAAAAAAATGGGCTAGGAATGTAGCTGAGAGGTAGAATGCTCCTATGTTCAATCCCTAGGAGCAGACAGATATATAGATGATAGATAGATAGATAGATAGATAGATAGATAGATAGATAGATAGATAGATAGATAGATTTATAGATATATATTGGAACTGCTTGGTCAAACTTTCTATAATTCAAGATTCTTGGCTCCTCTTCTTCTTACTCTCTCTGTTTTTCTGGTCATTTTATTTCTGAGTGGTAATTTTCACTGAAGGATGGAGTAGGGAGCTAAAAAGATATGAAAGTCACATTTGGTAGTGTGGGGAATAATTTTAATAAAAGCCTAAGTGGAGAATACGGTTGTAATTAGCACTGAAATGAAATTCTAAATTCCTGGTGGATTTCAGTGTGCTTCCCTCTCCTGATCCTTTGTTCCTGTAAAAGGCTGAGTCCAATTATGCCAAGCACCTAGCAGGTGATCCTTTTGTCTTGCTGAAGAAGCCATGTCTGCACGAGGGGGGCTGCTAACAATATTTAATACATTTGCCTGTTTCAGTTTGCAGTGATGATCTCACCCACAAATTCAAAGGTTTCACTGTGATGAACGAAGCAGAGAGATATGAAGCTCTCAGACACTGTCGATATGTGGACGAAGTCATTAGAGATGCTCCGTGGACTCTCACACCAGAGTTTCTGGAAAAACACAAGGTATGTCTCATTTTCCCCCATTCTCTAAGTAGCAAATTAGGGAGTCTGGTTCTGCAACCGAGACCTCAGAAAGCCCCTGAACTCTTCCACTTTCTAGAAGATGGAACTTCAGGAGCTGTCACATGGTGTTGCTTGATGTTGCCTCTCTTCTGCCAGAGCGTGGGGACCAATGTCCCCTTATTTCCTTGAGTACAGGTGCTGGAGCAAAGACCACCCAGGTCCAAAGGCTGCTTCTCTCCTAACTGTGGGACCTTGAGCCAGATATTTAACCACACTTACCTTATCTATAAAAATGGAATGTTATTAGTATCTTCCTCATAGGGTCATTTGAGGACCTCATGAGATAAGCTAAGTAAAGCCCTTGGGGAAAATGGCTGGTGTATAGCAAGGGTTCTAAGAATGTCACCATCATTGCCATTCCTGCTGTCATTGTTGCATCTAGGATTCACAGGCGAGCTTTTGCACAGAATAAATGAAATCACTTCTTATCCAGAAGGTCAGGGGCCAGCCTTTAGGGAAAGAACTTTCTATCTCTGATTTTGTGACCCTGAGATTTCTACTGACATGAGATTTTTATTACTTGAAAACATGAGAGATTCTTTTGATCTGCATCAAATTATGTGCTTTGTATCTCCCTTCCAGCCCTACATTAGGAGCTATTCTTTCCTTTTATAAGCAGTACAAAAAAATAAGATTAAGCTGTTCTAAGAATTTTCTTTTCTATTTTTAAATTCGCAATGCAGAAGAGAATAGAGAACACTGATAAATGTGCATGGGTAATAGCAAAGGAGACAATTTCCCAGTGAGAATGAAAAGAAAAACTACAATATGATTTACTTCCAGTAATCACTAACACATTTCTGCTAAGCATCTATTGTATATTCAACATGTGATGGGCATTATATGGGATACTTAATAATGATGATGATGGCTGCCATTTATTGAGTATTTACCATGTGCCCAGTACTGTGCTAAGGGCTTTGCTATTATATGAATCGAATTCGATCTCACAGTCACCCTAAGAAATTGGTGTTATTATACATCGGAGAGGAGAAACTAGGGAAATTCTTGAGTCCTGAGAATAGAAATAATAATAATAAATACACTTTTATTGAGTACTTACTATGCACTAGTTATTATTTCTAAGCCCTGTTCCATAATTATGTCTTTTAATACAGTGATTCTTCAAGGAGTTTGTGCCCCCCACCACCACCAAGGAACATTTGGCAATGTCTGGAAATATTCTTGGCTGTTGTAGCTAGAGGGTGCTACTGGCATCTAGTGGGCAAAGGCCTCTGATGCGCAGCACAGGCCCCCCCCTGCCCCCCAAGGTCACTGATACCAAGGTTGCAAACTCCTGCTTGAATCCTTCCCACTGACTTAGGAGTTATACAGCTAGGGAGTTGCAGGACAAGACTAAGACACTGACAAATCAAATTGCTACCTGAAACTATGTAGTAGGAAATAGGGATGAAGATTAGCAAGCATGAGGAAGACCAGAAGAAAACTGTTCAAGGAGGGCAGCCCGTGTGATGGCAGGATGGCCTGGGGAGGCAAGAGCCTGCAGCAAGGAAGTCCAGATGCAAGCTGGTGTCCATGACCCAGGGGCCAGGGCCCCGGATTTGGTATAGTAGCAATGGAGAGGAAGTGATTGGCACATGCACACGTGTGTGCATGCATGCTACGCATACACCTACACCAACACACACACACCAATGGAACTTGTGACCTGTGTGCTATGGAGAATGGAGGAAGTAGGGAAAGGCCACTTCCAAGGCTTTGGTGTTGGCAAACTGAGGAAGGGGAGGTGCCACTGGAAGAGGGTACCAGTTTTCAGGAAGGTGAATTAAATTCAGGACAGAGCCGGGCATGGTGGCGCACATTTGTAATCCCAGTACTTGGGAGACTGAGACAGGAGGATCACAGGTTCACAGCCAGCTACTTTGTGAAGCCCTCTGCAACTTAGCCAGACCCTGTTTCAAAACAAAGAATAAAAAATAGGGCTGAGGATGTAGCCTAGAGGTGGAATGCCCCTGGGTTTCATCCCCAGTACCGCAAAAAAAAAAAAAAAAAGAAGAAGAAGAAAAAGAAAACCTGGCTTCCTACTCCCATTTCTAAACCATGAATGAGATGTGTAACTTTGAGCAAATATAACAAGTTATCTAGTTTCTGTAACTTATGCCCTACCTGAAGTAGTACCATAAATCTATCCACCTCACAAGGTTATTAGGGTCATATGAGAAAAGAGACAAACTCCTTTCTATGATAAGAAATATGAAGTAAGTGTGAGGGCCTGTTGCCATCAATGGGAATATAGAGATTTGAGTTCCTTATCATAGTGGGAATGATTAAAATCTGGGAAATGAAGGAGTTCTCTGAAGGACAAAGTTTAGAGACAAAAGGACTGCAGGCCAAGAAAACCTACTGTCAGAGGCAGAAAATGAGCGAGGCCAGCAAAGGACCTCAAAATCAAGCATTTGTTCTTCCAGTTCCCATTGTCTCACGGAAATGGAGACAATTCCGTGAGCATATGACTATCTTATTTCAAAAAGGTGTTTTAGAGTCAGCGGGCCCCTTCCAGCCTGCAGACGTGCACATCCATCCCAGTGGTGATGTCGCTCTTCTCTCTCTCCAACAGATTGACTTTGTGGCTCATGACGATATTCCGTATTCATCTGCTGGTTCTGATGATGTTTATAAGCATATAAAGGAAGCAGGTAAGGCATTTTCCTGTGCCCAGCTGGCCACACCACCACACAATCAGCTGTGAGACATCTGCCCTATATAGTGTTGACATTTCAGGTGTCTCCCAAGCAGTTTCTACAAGCCTCTGTTGACAGATGCTAAGGCTCAGTCATGCCACAAATACCACTTAAGTATTTATATAGGAATTAACCTAAGCACCAAAGTCCTTAATCTCAGGCCCAAGGCTCGATTTGGGGGCTCATCAGACTAAAATCCCAGAATGAACAAAATTGCCCCGTTGTTAAGTTCATGCCTTCCCTGCTCCCGGATTTATGGTAAAATCTTCTTTATTCTGGGTCCTCTCAGCATCTGGTTCTTAATAATTCAAGGGACACTTCGGGAATTTAGAAAACCTTTTTTATGCTTGCCTTTATTAACTCTTCTTTTTCCAACGAGCCTTAAAAAGAGCCTGCTTTGGAAGTCAACGACTGAACGCAGGCTCCTGTATTCTGCATCTACCTCCTATTGAGATGATAGAGGTGTTAGTGTCAGTGGGAATGGGACCTCAGGACAGACATGACCCCTAGAAGTGAAAATGACATTGGATACTAGTTCTGGAAATTATTCTGTTACACAGAATGCACTTATTCTCCCTGATGGTGTTTTGGTTGGCTCCCACCTTTTGGGGACCAGCTGGGGAAACTCCAAACCACCCCAGAATCGATGGTAGTCAGGCATGTACAGGCCTCTTAGCAAGGCCTTCCTTGGGGGTCATAAGAATGGGAGGCCTGACATCTTTAAGTCCCAGTCTTGTGTGTAAGGAGTTCCAAGGTAGGAAATCCCTTCTGCTTCACCTGGAAAGCTGCTGAGGCCTGAGGGGCACGGTGCAGGGAGGGAGGCACCAGTTGCATCAAGATGGGTATTATGGTGGGGTGATTATATCCTTGCAAGTCTCTTAAGATCTGAGCTGAGCCAGCTGTTCCTTCCCTAAAATTGCCCTGAGGACCTGGTATAGGTATTGCTTTTCAGACTAAAATGTACATACACATCATTTTCAGGATCTTGTGAAAATTCAGATATGGATTCAGTGGGTCTGGTGGGGCCTGAGATTCCTATCTATCTATCTATCTATCTATCTATCTATCTATCTATCTATCTATCTATCTATCTTCTTTGTGGTATGTGTGTGTGTGTGTGTGTGTGTGTGTGTGTGTGTGTGTGTGTGTGTGTGTTACTGGGGATCAAACCCAGAGGCATTAAACCTCTGAGCTATACCCCCAACCCGCCCTTTTTATTTTTTGTTTTGAAACAGGGTCTTGCTAGGTTGCTAAGAGTCTCGCTAAGTTTCTGAGGCTGGTCTTGAACCTGTAGTTCTCCTGCCTCAGCCTCCCAAGTACTGGGATTCCAAGTGTGCACCACCATGCCTAGCTTGAGATTCCCATTTCTAATGAGCTCACAGGTTGCTAGATGCCCAAAGAGCTCATGTAAAGCCGTAGGAATCCAGACCAAGGATTGGGGTCCAGCTGAGTCACCCCCAGGGCTAACCGAATCGCTATTTCCTGGAGTGATAGTTCTTCAGCTGCCTTGTAATGTAGGAACAAACATCAGGTGCTGGCTTTTCTTCTGGGTGAGTGGCCTCTAGGAAGACAATATGCACATTTCCTGATTTTAGGAGTAGAAGCAATGTTGAGTGCCAGTTGTCTAGGTGAAGGAACACATCCAACATTTTTCTAACTAGCAATCCGGCATCATTATTGTTGAGTAGCGACACAACTCCCAAGGACAGTGACTTGAAAGAGTCATGTAATTTTGCTCCTGATTTAGTGGCAAGATTACAACAGGAGCTGGGCTGGGTACTTCTCATTTAGGTTCCTCAAATAGTTGTAGTCACATGTCGGCAGGAGCTGCAGTCATCTGAAAGCTCAACTGGGCTGGGGCTCCCAGATCACGTACTTATATGGCTGGTTTTGGATGCCAGCTGTCATCAGGGAGCTCAGGTCACATTTGTTACTGGGCCACCCGCACATGGCCTTTCTATGTTGCATAGGCTCCTCGTAGCAAAGTGGCTAAGAAGGGCTATCTCAGGAGCAAGCAATTTTGGTTTTGCTTTTTTGTGGTATGCTGGAGATTAAACCCAGGGGCATTCGACCACCAAGCTATACCCTGAGAGCAATTTTATTTTTTATTTGGAAACAGGGTCTCACTAAGTTGCAGAGGGCCTCACTAAGTTGCTGAGGCTGGCTTTGAACCTGAAATCCTCCTGTCTCAGTCTTCCAAGTGGGAGCAAGCAATATTGACAGAAGCCACAGGCTTTTTCTGACCTAAGCTTGGAAGTCACATAAGTCACATAGTGTCACTTACACCATATTCTATTTACTGCAAGAAAGTCACAAAGCCAGCTCAAATTCAAGGGGAAGGGAATGGCGATCATTTGTGGGGGCGGGGGGGGGGAAGGAGAGAGGGAGAGAGAGAGAAAGAGGAGAGAGAGAGAGAGAGAAAGAGAGACGGGAGAGAGAGAAATAGAGAGAGAGAGAGAGAGAGAGAGAGAGAGAGAGAGAGAGAGAGAGAGAAAGAGAGAGGATTGGACTCAGGGGCATTCTACTTCTGAGCTAAATCTCCAACCCTATTTTATTTTTATTTTGAAACAGGGCCTCAGTAAGTTACGATGCATTGGCCCTAAACCTACAACCTTCCTGTCTCAGTCTCCCAAGTACTGGGATTACAGGCGTGTATCACTGTACTGGCTCATGGCCACTTTATTTTTTTTATTGCAGTACTGGGGATTGAACTCAGGGTCGTTCTACCTCTGAGCTATATCCCCAGCCCTATTTTTTTTTTTTTTTTTTGCAGTACTGGGGATTGAACTCGCGGGCATTCTACCTCCGAGCTATAGCCCCAGCCCTATTTTTTATTCTTTATTTTAAAACTGGGTCTCAGTAAGTTGCGGAGTGCCTCACTAGGTAGCTGAGGCTGGCCTTGAACCTGGATCCTCCGGTCTCAACCTCCCAAATGCTGGGATTACAAGCGTGCGCCAACACGCCCGGCTCCAGCCCTATTTTTTATTCTTTATTTTGAAACCGGGTCTCATTAAGTTGTAGAGGGCCTCACTAGGTAGCTGAGGCTGGCCTCGAACCCGGATCTTCCAGTCTCAGCCTCCCAAATGCTGGGATTACAAGTGTGCACCACCATGCCCAGCTCATGGCCACTTTAAACACACCACTATTCCCTTTGGAAATTAAATAATGGGTACTATTTTACTTGCCCCGGGGGCACAGGTCTGAGACTCTGTATGACTTGTCATATGTACAGGGACTCTTCTTTCCATTCCATTAATCTGCTCTGATTTCTCACCAAGAGGGAAAGGCATTGTAAAAAGATCTACTGGGGTCCTAGGTAAAGAAGACCAGAGTCCATTATGAAAGAAAGATGCTCAGAAATGGCCTGAGAACCCACCCTTGACTTCTGTATTCCAATCATGTTTTATTTGGAAAATAAAATCACTTTAGCTGGGTGTAGTGGTATATGCTTTTATTCCAAGTACTTGGGAGGCTGAGATGGAAGGACCACAGGTTCACAGCCAGCCTCAGCAACTTAGTGAGGCCCTCTATAACTTAGTGAAACCCTGTTTCAAAATAAAATGGGCTTAGGGGTGTAGCTTAGAGGTAGAAGGCTCCTTGATTCAATCCCCAGTACCACACACACACACAAAATTCCTTTAAAACTGGGTGTGGTGGTACCTGCCTGTAATCCTAGTACTTGGGAGGCTGAGCTGGGAGGATCACAGGTTCACAGACAGCCTCAGCAACTTAGTGAGGCCCTTGACAACTTACTGAGTCCCTGTTTCAAAATAAAAAATAAGCCGGGCATGGTGGTGCACGCTTGTAATCCCAGTACTTGGGAGGCTGAGACAGAAGGATCGCAAGGTTTGTAGCCAGCCTCAGCAACTTTAGTGAGACCCTGTTTCAAACTATAGATAATAAATTAGGGCTGGGGATGTAGCTCAAAGGTAGAATGCCCCTGGGTTCAATACACAGTACTACAAAATACATAAATAAATAAATTAAATTAAATTAAAGATCAAATAGGGATGGCGGTATAACTCAGAGGTAGAGCACCCCTAAATTCAATCTCTAGTGCTGCACAAAAATACCTTTAAATGAAGTCAGAGATATCAAAGGCATGAATTAAGCTTTACGACACTCTGTTCTGCTTGTCAGAAGTGTATGTCAAAATCCTGTAGCAAAGCTGGATGAAAAGACGGAGCTGAAATTAAATAGACTGTAAGGTCCACATTACTCATCGTCATTCTAATATTGCCTACTACTGTCGAAAGTTTCCTTCATTAACATGTGCTTTGCTCCTTCTTAAAATAGCTCCATAACCAAACGCCATGGTTCTGAAAAGCATGATAAAAAAGGTTCTCTGATCATGCTCATTACTGAATATTTTTAGCAGAGCAATAATTAGGATTTGGAGGAAGCCGGGTGCCTCATTATGTCAGCAGAGGGCTTGGCTTCTTTCAGAGACCTACCTCCCAACCAGCCAGAGCAAATCTCTCGCCATCGCCAAATTCACTTGCAGTCACTCAACCGCAGAGACATCACCCTCTGGCTTCAAACATAGGGTACGCTCATGTCACCAACGTCTAAATGACTCACTAAGATCCGCTAGTAGCTAGAGAATCCTCTTAGCATTGCAGCAGGAAGGCGGATGGAAAAAATTACTGCCTGTTGAACGATGGGATGGATTTCTTACCAGAAAGCTCCCCCCCTCCCCCCGCTCCCCCCGCTCCCGCCAGCATGAGGAAGCTATTCTGGGCTGCTGGGGCTTGGGACCACTCAGAGTCCTTCCTCTCACCAGAGCTTCCCACATACCTGGGCAGTTTGAGTGCTATTTATGGGCGGGTGGTCAGATGTTTGCACACTCTAGTTTCCATTTAGTTTTCTGTGTTTGATTCCACTGGAGGGGGGTGGGGATAAAAGAAGGTTTTGACTTAGTGGCACCCCAGTTCTGTCCTCTGAGCCACAGAACACTCGAAACTGGATGTTCTGTCCCTAACATCAGCAGTGCCACCCCACCACTGATGCTCTGAATGTAATCCAGCGACTCAAGAGGTTGCAGCAAGACTGGCATGGTGGCACATGCTTGTAATCCCAGCATTTGGGAGGCTGAGACCGGAGGATCTGAGTTCGCGGCCAGCCTCAGCTACCTAGTGAGGCACTCTGCAACTTAATGAGACCCTGTTTCAAAATAAAGAATAAAAAATAAATAGGGCTGGGGATGTAGCTTGGAGGTAGAATGCCCCTGAGTTCAATCCCCAGTTAAAAAAAAAAAAAGAGGTTGCATCAGGAGGAGTGCAAGTTCAAAGTCAGCCTGGGCAACTTAGTGAGACATTGTCTCAAAATAAAAAGGGCTGGGAGGTGTAGCTCAGTGATAGCTCACCCCTGGGTTCAATCTCTAAAATTGAAAAAAAAAACTTTAAATTTAAAAGACAGTTTAATTTAAAAGGACATCTTAGTTGGGGCTATGAGACTGAAAAATTTAGAGAGAAGTAGGTTGGGAAGGGAACTGAAGGGTCAATAGTCATCTAGGCATTCATCGCACAATGTTCCCAGAGTGCCTGCTTGCCACCTGGTGCTAAGAATATAGAAGAGGACGGGAGTGGTGCTATCCTTTCCTTCTTGCAACTTTTAGTCAAGTGGGGAAGATGGTCACTGAACCAGTTGTTCCATAAAGGATTTAAAAACCAGACACTGTGATGCATGCCTGTGATCCCAGTACTTGGAAAACTGAGACAGAAGGATCGCAGGTTCAAGGATACTGCATGGTACTTAGCGAGACCCTCAGCAACTTAGTGAACCCCAATGGATAGCCAAGAGTCAACCAGGTAGAGGCTGCATTTGTGACAGAGAGAGAGAAGGAGAGCCAAAGTTTTCAGGACACAGAAGAAGTCCAGTGTGGCTGGGCTGAGGCAAGATCAGTCTGTTTCCCAGCTCCAAACAAGACGCTAAGAGCACGGCTTGCAGATGGGGTGTGGTTCAGGGAACAAGGGGAGGGCGGGGGAGATGAGATTGGAAAGAGGCACAGGCAGAGACCATGCAGGCTGCTGCAGAACCTAGTTAAGGATTTGATTCTAATTCCAGAGGACGGTAGAAAGCCGTGCAGGGTCTGAGCGGGCATCTGACTTGCGTTTAGAAAGATCCCTCTGTGGATCTTACCACGTGAGTTGCAATGGACAAAAACATCGCTGGGACTGGGGCTCAGCAGTAGGACGTTTGTCTGGCATGTGTGAGACCCCAGTCCCATCCCCAGTACTGCAGACACACGCGACATCGCTGGAGACTGGTTGTGAGGCTCTTGCGGTAATCTTTGAACAAGACAGTGTTGGGTTGGGTGAGAACGAGGATGGAGAAGTGGGTGAATTAGGAAACATTGGAGGAATCGGTTGGTATTTGGGGGTTGATTGGATGTGGGGAGGGAGGGGAATGGCCTGGGGGGATGTGTCCCTGGTCATCTTGTCCAGCTACCTCATTTCTCAGTTGAGGAGACTAAGGTTAGGTGACTTGCCATCAGAGGGTTGAAATGACTTACTCAAATCTGTAAACTCAGAACCCAGTGCCCTTATCCCCAGTCTCTATCATACTGCCCGATGCATGATGTCTCTAAGTGGTTGTGAGGATATGGAGTAGAAAGATCTCAGTTACAGCTGGGTGTAGTGGCACACACCTGCCATCCTAGTACTTGGGAGGCTGAGATAGGAGGATGGCAAGTTTGAGATCAGCCTCAGCAATTTAGTGAGGCCCTCAGCAAGAACTTGTTTCAAGTAAAATAGGGCTGGGAGGTGTAGCTCAGAGGTAGAATGTCCCAGGACTCAATCTCCTGTATCAAAACATATTAAAATTAAAAAAATACAAGGCAAATAAAATATTTCAGTTGCCAACACATCATTTTGGTTGATGACAAAATTTTGAGACTGAATCCAATTCTTTGTTAATATTTATGACCGCTTTGTAGCCTGCATTGGTTGGTACACCCAAACACATCTTTGAAGATTTTAAGGAAGTCTATTAGAACCATTATGTCCTCTGTGCTTATTTTTCTGAGTCCCATGTATTCTAGATGAAAGGGCCTTTGAGTGGTGACTCTACCATGCAGAGTAGACTGTTCTTAGGGAGATAAAATCATCCGGCACCCCACAGGCATGTCCTTAGATGGGAGATAACAAAAATAGTACACCCTTTCTTCTTTTCCTTCAGTATTATGTGCTGCAGACTTCTGTGGAGAAGAAGGGGAGTTGGTATGATGTGACTAATTCATTGACTCCCTCATTCTTCATTCACTCATTTGATTTGCATTTATTGAACAGCTTCCCCTTGCTAGAGCCAGACACCTGGGCACGAGCTGAGGGCAAAAGCAATTAAGGCATGATCTGTGTTCAAAATGTCCATTTTTATGTGGATACAGATATTCGAAATGTTTTTGTAGCAGGGCGTGGTGGCCCACACCTGTAATCCCAGTGCTTATGGGGCTGAGATAGGAAGACCACAGGTTCAAGGCCAGCCTTGGCAACCTAGCAAGACCCTCAGCAACTTTGCAAGATCCTGTTTCCAAATAAAAAATAAAAAGGGCTGGGGGTGTAGCTCAGAGGTAGAATGCCCCTGGGTTCAATTCTCAGTACTGGAAAACAATACTTGAGTAAACAGAAGGCATGTTTATGTCCAAAATGTTGTGGATTCTGCCTGGTGATGTCAGAAGAGACTTCCTGGAGAAAAACCTGAAGCTGGGCCTTGTAAGTAATGGGGGGGGGGTGGCTCCATAGTTGGTGTGGGCAGGGAAGCAGCATCCAGGGCAGAAAACATTCGCACTGCTCAACGTGGTTTATTATTGCCAGGCGAGTGCTCAGTGCATTCTGGGAACAGCACCCAGGGTGTATGGTAGGGAGCAAGCATGTGGGGCGGAGGCTGGGAGAGCTGGGGCCACACCCAAGAGCTCTAACTTCGTCCTGGGAGGAGGGCCAGGAAAGGAAATGGGTCACCTGGATCGCCCAGGTCGACCTTAGTTTTTTCCATTTTCTTTTACTGGCACAGGAATGTTCGTTCCAACACAGAGAACGGAAGGAATCTCGACTTCGGACATCATCACCCGAATCGTCCGTGACTATGATGTCTATGCCCGACGCAACCTCCAGAGAGGCTACACAGCCAAGGAGCTGAACGTCAGCTTCATAAATGTAAGTGTGCCACCCTGCGCTCCCGACAGTCACATTAGTGCTACCACTGCTGCCGTCTACTGACTGGTGGGGTTCTCAATGCTTCGCGTTCATTGTCTCGTTGCATCCGTGTACCAACCTAGTGGTGTGTCTG
>PVLC010000823.1:135938-174801 GCA_004027655.1 Graphiurus murinus
GTGTGTGTGTGTGTGTGTGTGTGTGTGTGTGTGTGTGTGTGTGTGTGTGTGTGTGTGTGTGTGTGTGTGTGTGTGTTTTACTGGGGATTGAACACTCGGGAGCATTCTACCTCTGAGCTACACCCCCAGTCCTATTTTATTCTTTATTTTGAAACAGAGTCTCATTAAGTTGCGGAGGGCCTCCACAAGTAGCTGAGGCTGGCCTCCAACCTGCGATCCTCCTGTCTCAGCCTCCCAAGTGCTGAGATTACAGACATGTGCCACCACACACAGCTGAGTTCCATTTCATAAAGAAGCTTCCTTGCTTCCCTCTTTCATTTTTAGAGTTGGCAAAAGGGTTTCTGGGAAATCTGCCATTGTGAAAGGCAGGAGTTGTCTTCTGGTCAGAGAGAAGGAAGGAGGGTGGAGGCAACGGAATGCTAGGCCCAGAGAAAAGGCTTTCTTGTTTTAACCTTTTAAGTTTTTCATTTCATTAAGGCCTTCAAGCTGCTCATTAGAAACCTTTAACCATGGTTTATTATTGTCCAGAGAAATCACAGCTGCTTAAATAAAGCCCCAAGTCGTTGGCTTCCTTTTGTATTTCTACTGTATTGTTCCCACGGAGATGTTGTTAGTTTAATAATAGAGTAACTGTTAAAACAATCTTTAAAACAAGCAAAACAAGCTGTTTCAAAGCAAAGAGGGCAGCCGGTGGCTGGAGGTGATATTACTGAGTCTGGACAACTGTATTTGCCTGGCCTCCGGGGAGCTGTTATCTGAAACGAAAACAAGAGCTCTCCCTACGTACCACATTCCAATGCCCCCCAAATAGATACTACACTTCCAAAGAATAATTTGTGTTCAAAACTAGGTACTTGCGTTACGTGCGGCATAATTACCCAGCATCTTACGCAACTGATCATTGGTACTTTCAAAAGCAGAGGGTTCATTCATTGTAAATCGGTGCTTATCCCTTGGCCCCATGAGGCAGAGTGCTGGGAATCCAGACTCTGGGGCTTCATCCCAGCCGGACAACAAAATAGAAAATGTCGGGTTCTAGTGGCACTAGAGCCAGTGACTGAAAAGAATTCAGTCGCAGTGATTATTTGGTATCTTTCAGAGAATAAAGCCCTGGTTATTTCAATAAATTAAACTGTCTGTTCTTTTAAATTGAATTCAGTCAACCATCCAAGCATGGCGAGCCATTTCCAAAAGTCATTGCTCGCTCTCTCTCTCTCTCTCTCTCTCTCTCTCTCTCTCTCTCTCTCTCTCTCTCTAAACGGTCTTTAGATAAGCCACTTAGCCCAAGGAACCGTGCAGGCGACACTGCTGCACCACTGCCTTTCTGTGACAAGCCAGGCCCTGGCTCAGAGATGAAATTGAATGTGCTGGATGGGCGTGGAGATGAATCACAAAACCCCAGAAATGACTTGATGGGGGCCAGTCATCCAGCCCAAGTCCCTCGATTCAGAAATGAGGAAATTCGAGCTGGGTGCCATGGTGCATGTTTGTGATCCTTGTACTTGGGAGGTGGAGACAGGAGGATCACAGATTTGAGGCCAGCCTCGGCAACTTAACAAGACCCTGTTTCAAAATCAAAAGGGCTAGAGGGTGAGCTCAGAGGTAGAACCCCGGGGGTTCAATCCTCAGTACTGGAAATAAAAAAGAAATGAGGACACAGCCGGGCGTGGTGGCACACACTTGTAATCCCAACATTTGGGAGGCTGAGGCCGGAGGATCCTGGTTCGAGGCCAGCCTCGGCTACCTAGTGAGGCCCTCCGCAACTTAGTGAGACCCTGTTTCAAAATAAAGAATAAAAAATAGAGCCGGGTGTGGTGGCGCACACTTGTAATCCCAGCATTCGGGAGGCTGAGACCGGAGGATCCGGGTTCGCGGCCAGCCTCAGCTACCTAGTGAGGCACTCCGAAACTTAGTGAGACCCGGTTTCAAAATAAAGAATAAAAAATAGGTCTGGGGGTATAGCTCGGAGGTAGAATGCCCCTGAGTTCAATCCCCAGTACCTCAAACAAACAAACAAAAAAGGAAGCCGGGCGTGGTGGCGCACGCTTGTAATCCCAGCATTCGGGAGGCTGAGACCGGAGGATCCGGGTTCGCGGCCAGCCCCAGCTATCTAGTGAGGCACTCCCCAATTTAGTGAGACTCAGTTTCAAAATAAAGAATAAAAAATAGGCCTGGGGGTATAGCTCGGAGGTAGAATGCCCCTGAGTTCAATCCCCAGTACCGCCAAAAAGAGAGAAAAAAAAAAAATAGGGCTGGGGGTATAGCTCAGAGGTAGAATGCCCCTGAGTTCAATCCCCAGTACCGCAAAAAAGCTCAGAGGTAGAATGCCCCTGAGTTCAATCCCCAGTACCGCAAAAAAAAAAAAAAAAAAGCATATAAGGGAGAGGAAGCAGCAGCAGCCCCTGCTATCATGACTCCCAGCCCAGTGCTCATTCTAGTATTCTATGCTGCCCCTGAGAGCTATATATAATAACCATTTCCAGTGCACAATGAACTATGGGAGAGGATGACGTAAAGACAATAACTAAAACCTGCTCAGAGTTTATCTAAGTGTTTTAGCTGGATTATCTCATTTAATCTTCATGATAAGCCTACGAGGATGAATATGATGACTATATCCAACATGAAGGTGGAGCAGGAGGCCCAGAGGGGTAGAGCAACTCACCTAAGGCCACATAGCAAGTCATGAAAGACAGAGGGACTTCCCATAGCACATCTGTGTGTATCTACTGCTGGATGGATGGCTATGTGCACAGCTCACACCTCACCCTGAGCTGCAGTAAGCTTCTGAAGATCTAAGTCAGGGATTGAAGGATGATCCAGGTTAGTTTTTATGATCTTCAAGGTATTTCATTCTGAAATACAAAATGAACTTGAAGCCTACCTATTAAAGGAAGACAATGTCTTCTTACTCCATTAGGAGAAAACATATCATGATTTTATAGGGGAGACTGTCTCATGTTATTTTCATTGTTTTGATATCATGCTCATCAAGTAACCCAGATAAATGCCTTTGTTGCTTAAGGACAATGAAACAGCCAGTGTGTATTGAGCGATTACTATATGCCAGGCTTTGGGGCAAGCCCTTTCGTCATCTTACTAGTTGTCATGGCAACCCTGTGAGATGAGGATGATGATTACTCTCATCTTACAGGTAAGGAAAAACAGGATTAGAGATGACAGTGGACTTGTCCAACACACTGTGGCTTCCAGGCATATAGCAGACAGCACTGCTGCATAAAGTCTATAAGAATAAAACTCAAGTTCAGAGAAGCTATCAGAACAGAAGTTTTCTTCATCACCAGGAAAATTGACACAGTTCAACTGGCTTACTGGAAATTATCATTACAACGAAAATTTTAGTATAGCACATGGGTTCTAAAGCCCAGTCAATGGTCCACTTATTATAAGCCATATATATATATACATATACACACACTAGGAAATGAACTCCAGGGCATTCTGCGTCTGAGTTATACTTTTGTTTTGAAACAGGGTCTCACTTTGCTGAGACTCTCACTAAGTTGCTGAGGCTGGCCTTGAAACTGCAATCCTCCTATCTCAGCCTCCCAAGTACTGGAATTACAGGTATGTGCCACCACACCAGGTGCAATATCGGTTTTTACAAATGTCCCAGTAAAACAGAAGACTCAGACAGCCTCTGAGCAGCCATTGGGTATACAGCTCAGACTTTTGTCTAAGTCCCAGGAGAATTTAGTGGGGCTATATTCCCAGTAAAGAGTAGCTATATATTTATATTACCTTCTTATAGAAATTAATCAACTTATAGACATATAACAGAATGAAAATGTTAAAGTGACTTGTACTTCCCTTTACATATCCAAGTAGATTAATGATAAACATCTTTTCTTGCAAGATATGTTGCCTTCCCATCAGGCTAGCCCTTGGGAAATGGCAACATACTGAATCTTTAGGTTAGGAACAAACACAAGTTGACACAAAAAGCCACCATTAGTGTGAATGATCGCTCTTTCTCACGCCCTCTTGGATAAATCCATTTCTTTCTCCTGTAAATCTTGACTAGGAAAAGAAGTACCGTTTCCAGAACCAGGTGGACAAGATGAAAGAAAAGGTTAAGAATGTGGAGGAGAGATCAAAAGAATTTGTTAACAGAGTGGAAGAAAAGAGCCACGATCTCATTCAAAAGTGGGAAGAGAAATCAAGGGAATTCATTGGCAACTTCCTGGAGCTCTTTGGGCCCGATGGAGCATGGGTATGTAAGCCTTTCGCTGGGCTCCAGGAGGGTGGGTGTTTTCAGTTTATCTTCTTTGGCATGGAGCCACTCAAGGGATTCCCTTCTCTCAGTCCACTGCATGGCCTCTGCTTAAGCACCAGCCCAAAGGACTGCAAGTCCTTGTCACTTTCTTTCTGAGTTATGGCTCTACCCCTCGATATGCACCAAATAGCATCCAAAGCCAGACCTGTTCAGTTTCCCTTCTTTGTCAAGAGCTTGGATGCCATTTGGTAATCATTGAATGTCTTTTATTGCAGAGTTTGGTTCTCCGGCTCATCCCAGTCTCCTGGTCAGAGATGGTGCAGAGTCTGGGGTTAGGGGAGCAGGTCGGTGGTACACAGAGCTCTTGGATCAACTGGGGGCATTTATGTTTGGGTGGGGGAGGAGAATGCAGAAGAAACAAAGCTACTTAGGTCACCTTTTGTTGTCAGGAGCCATCCTCTTCCTCTTTTGGAAGAGAGGAGAAGTGGAGATTTGTCCTGCATCTGTGCCCATCATGACCCAATTTTCCCTTGGCATGCAAGGGTTGGGATAAGTCACAAAATCTTGGGGGGACTGAGGCCATGAACTGAGCACATAAATTGTCTTCTTCCCTAAAAAAGTGTGAATGAGAACTATGGGAAGGGAAAAGAAAATTCTGAAAACCACCTTGTACTCTATTGGTATTTCTGTTGCACGTACCCTTCCTGAGCAAAATAATCAGTATTGTCAGCAGAGTCAATGAGAGTTCCACGATACAGATACTTTTAAAGCTGTCTTGCCTTTTGAAACAAAAAGACATGATTCCATTTCATTTTCTTGATTTTAAGTAGCCTAGATTTCCTGTGATGATGTGAGAAGTCTCTAACAAAATCCACGTCGACTTAATTATTTTATTGATGGGTTGACACTGCTGCCTCTGCTCATTTGAGCTCATTCATTATAGGATTATCTAAAAGTAAAACACTCAATTAGTAACTGAAAAAAAAGAACAATGTTCGGGAAGTTGGAAGGATTGGTTTGCTTAAAGTCTAGTGGCCGCTAAGTGATTACAGAGATGAGTGTTATAAGTCAACTATGTCCCATCTATTTGCTGAGTCTCAGAGGGGTGGAAAGTCGGCCATAGCTACTTAAGCTCTTCACTTCCAGAAATATCTAGAAGGGCCAGGTGTGAGGTTCCTTTTCATCTTCCTCAGGCCTGGTATAATTTTCAGTTCAGGCAATTTAATTCATGACATTTATTAATGTTCTTGTCTATGCGCAGCACCGTGGAAGAGCACAGAGATAGACAATGTGCACACTTTGTTTTTTCATCTCGAAGAACAGAGTCTAGGAGTTCCCATTTGAGCCAGCACGGATCTTAGTAGATTGATCCAGCACAGATCTTAGTAGGTCACATTTTCCCACTGAATTTTCAGGCACTGAAGGAATAGCTAGCCTTTTTTTTTTTTTTTTTTTTTTTTTTTTTTTTTTTTTTTTTTTTTTTTTTTTTTTTTTTTTTTTTTTTGCGGTACTGGGGATTGAACTCAGGGGCATTCTACCTCTGAGCTATATCCCCAGCCCTATTTTTTATTCTTTATTTTGAAACCGAGTCTCACTAAGTTGTGGAGTGCCTCACTAGGTAGCTGAGGCTGGCCTCAAACCCGGATCCTCTGGTCTCAGCCTCCCGAATGCTGGGATTACAAGTGTGCGCCATCACACCCGGCAGCTAGCCATTTTCTAATGGAACCATATAGGTGTCCATTTGCTCACAGACATTCAGATATATGTCTCTGCTGAGGAGTTGTCATATTGTAACTCGAGGGGTGGGTGTGTTCTCCCCCTGAGCAAAGGCAGGGAAAGGAGAGAACTTTGTAGAAACTTTGTAGCCCCTCTTCATTTCAGGCTCTCAGTGAAGGTGAAATGGTAGCTGGAATTGTTCTTGGGGAATCTGGTGACAGCAAACTGAGGTGATTTTTAATAAATGAAACCCAGCTTAGAGACTGGAGGTTTTTCTTTTTAAAACTTACTATTAGTGTCAAAACTGTTATTAACATTAATTTACTGTATCAGCCAGACTTAGACATTACTTTTTTCCTGTTGACATGAAAAGTACAGGAATAGTTATGAGGATGTTAAACGCCAAGATAAGTAATTTGCTTTTCATGAATATGCTATTATTATAATAATTCTTTATTTGTCGATTTGGGACTGGAACTCATTTCTTAAAATAGAGGATCTGCATTACCTGCAAATACAGTATCGATACAAATAACACAAACTTGGAAAGGCACAAAATAGAAGGATTTAAGGTACAAAATTTGGTACAATGGGATTGGTATGCAGCATAGTATGTAGCTTATAGTGGGTGGTCCATGAATTCTTTGGAATTAAATGAATATGTAAATGAATGGATATGTGAGGAAGACCTGTTTACAGAAGCTTCTAGCATCTATAAAGAATATAGTGAGACCTAAAATTTCCATATACATTCATATATGTGTGTATGTGTATATATATATGCATACACACATACGTATATATATGTATATATACATATATATGTGTATATACACACTTGGATAGATATACATCTCTATATATGCATCATTATATATATACATTTCATATATACACATTTGTGTATATATATATGTATATATATATATCACTAGCCTTTTATTGCTTATGCTGCTGGATATGAAATTGTTGATTACAACTTCATATTTGTTGAATCAAATTCAATAGGCAGATTTGATTTACTGGGACCTCAGTCTTGTGTATGTGGTACTGGGGATTGAACCGGGAGTATTCTACCTCTGAGCTAGACCCCCACCCCTTTTTGTTTGTTATTTTGAAACAGAGTCTAAGTTGTTGAGGGCCTCACTAAGTTGCTGAGGCTAGCTGTGAACCTGAAATCCTCCTGTCTCAGCTTCCCAAGTACTAGTATTACAGGCATGCACCACTTCACCCGGAATATATGCTATTTTTGAAAATATTATCATTTTGAATGATCTGCCCTGTATTACTTCATTGACTCTGAAAATATAATTTTCTCCTGTTTAAAATTGAGTCTATTTGATCTTACCATGCAAACACGGAACCTTTCCTTGAGTACCAGGGTCAAGAATGATCTTAAGACAGGTGCACGTTTTTAGTTCATTTTAGGCCAGTAATTTCTTTTTGTCCCAGTCCATCAATCCTATGCCAAAAAAGCAGGTATGTGCCATCTGGTTATGATCATGGGGTTTCCTCAAAAAATTCATCATAGAATTACCATGTGACCCAATAATTTGATTTGAGTATACATACCCAAGAGAATTGGAAGCAGGGATGCAGACAGACATGTATGTATAGCACCAATGTTAATAGCAACATTATTCACAACTGCTCAATGGTGGCAGCAACCCAAGTACCCATCAACAGAAGAATGGATAAACAGGAAGTGGTACATACATACATAATGGAATATTATTCAGTCCTTAAAAGCCTGCTATAACATGGAAATTGAATTAATGGAGCATATAGTAATTCTAGGTTGATTTTTTTTTTAGGAAAACTCATACTGTTTTTCACGGTGGCTATACCATTTTATATTCCCATCAATAATGCATAGAGTTATAATTCCTCTATATCCTCACAACATTTATTATTTTATTTTTCCTGGAGGAGGGCTGGGGATTGAATCTAGGGATATTCTACTTCCAAGCTACACTTCCAGCCCTTTTTATTTTTTATTTTGAAATAGGGTCTCACTAAGTTGCTGAGAGTCTCATTAAATTGTTGAGGCTGGCCTGGAACCTGCGACCCTCCTGTCTCAGCCTCTCAAGTACTGGGATTGCAGGTGTGCACCACTGCTCCCAGCTTATTGTTTTGTTTTTAATCACAGCCACCCTCATTTTAGGCACTGATAATTTTAAAGACTGTTTTGATTTTGAGAAAAGAGATATCAAATGTAGTTTGTGGATCTGAATTAAATTCCACACTTGGAACTTTTTGACAGTTGGGTTTTAAACATTTATCTTTAAACAAATTCACAAGTAAAATGTGAATAGACATGAAAAGCTTCTTACTATGAAAGTGACTAATTACAAAAGAGGTGGTCATGAGTGCAGACTCGTTCCTGGGTGGCTTTGGGCAAGTTTCTTTGCATCTCTGGGCCACATATCATCTGCAAATGGGGCAAGTCAGCTTAGCTACCTCCTAGGGTTGTTGGGAGGATTAAACTGGTTCACACTGGCACTGTATAAGGGTTAGTTGTTGCCGTTATGGTTGTTGGTGTTGATGTTGTTGTTAGTTCTCAATTTTCCCAGAACTGAAACACCAGCCCTTCTCTCTCTCTCTTTGAACTTGATCTTGCTTACCAGAGGTCCAACCCAGATCCTACGTGGATTTTTTCATTTCCTTTTAGCAGATATCCCAGCATATATCTGAAATGCTAAAACCTTTAAAGGCATTTGTCAAGACATTTACGGCCTCAGTAGATGTTAAGTACTTCTTAAAAGGGAAAACTTTGTGGGAGGGAAATAGAAAATTACTTTCATATGGACAGGACTATAAATGGGATTATTTTCTTGGGGAAAAACTTATAAATGGAAACCTCTTAATACAGTAAAAGACTGAATTTAAATACCTTTTTCTCTTTGAAAATGCCATGCCATGGTCTTCATTATTTGTTATATTTCTAAAGTGCTTTTCTTCCCAGGAAGCTCATTACAAACTGTCTCCTGACCCGATTTAATTCAGCTCTTTTTCAGGGGAACCGCCCTTCTAAATGCACCAGAAACAGATCAGAGAGCCAGCAAAGCGAGGCCTGTACTTGTTTGCATGGAGATCACATTTTATGAAGTGTGACACCATTGTTTATCATTAAGGATTCAAATTCCTTCATCCCCTTAGGCAGAATATTCTCAGTTATGAGCCTGATTCAAACTCGAGTAGACAAGATGCAGATTTCTTAGAAAGTGGGCTTCTAATGGAAATGCTGACAATCCATTAACAGCAGGAGGGCTGATGGCTGCCACTAAAAATATACTTAAAGATTACAGTAATAAAAACACATATTTTAAAGTGCCTGCTAGAAGTTCAAGGATTTTTTTAATGTTGCTATTAATAATAGGCCACCCGATCCTTTTGGCATTTGATTTTGTCTCATAAATAGGCTTAATCTAAGGAAATGCTGTTGTACTACGCTAATTTTTTTCCTGTTTAATTTTGAGGGGGGTTAGATGTCTTTTGGCAGAATTATCAATGCCCATAATGGAAGGTAAATAATTGGTGTATTCACAGACATGTGGAATTGCAAATTGGGAAAGGGCCATAGCCATCACCAAGTTATCTCTATAATATCTGCTAAAGGAAACTTGAGAGTCTAAAAGGTCAATGGGCTGGAGCTTTGGAAGGAAAAAAAATGCCTGGAGGAGTTGATGATGTGCTGGAGTTCTTAATATGTTCTCACCTATGTTGTTATTGCAATGCCTGCCCTCAGCCTGATCTCCCTGCACAGGTTACCTGAGTTCTCTTTCCTTATTCCTACCATAATCCTTTCTATGATGATAAAAGTAATATACAGCTATCCCTTGGTAGCTGTGGGGGGTCAGTTCCAGGACTTACTTCCACTGGATATTGAAATCAGCAGATGCCCAAGTTTCTTATGTGAACGGTGTAGTATTTGCACGGATGTAATCTCTGAAGTCTTCCTGTATACTTTTCATCATCTCTAGACTACTTAATACAATGTAAAAATACTATGCACATTGTTGGTATACTATATCGCTTAGTGAATGATGACGAGGAAAATCTGTCCATGTTTGGTGCAGAGGCCAATTTTGATCTGCAGTTGCAGTTTTCGGTTGCAGTTGGTTGAATCCACAGATGTGGAACTCACAGATAGGGAGAGCCAACTGTATTCATCATAGAATTATTAGAAAGTAAAGACGAAAGACTAAAAATCACTTGCAGTCCCTTCACCCAATTATTTTCTCCCTCTGCATTTTATGCATACCTTCTATAACATTTTCCATATATGTTCTCTATATACCTTTTATAATGTTGTCCATATACATTCTATACAAGCCTTCTATAATGTTCATATACATTCTATATATACCTTCTATAACATTGAAAGCATGCAGAACATACTATTCTAAAATAATTAGACTTTGCAATCACTCATAAGAATTTTTTCAACTTATTAAACATTTTTGAAGAACCTGACTTTCACCAGCTGCTTAGTATATCATCTTGGAGTTGTGTAAGATTTCCCTAACCTATTTAGGAAGCTTGCAGTTTTGATTGTTGGTTTGCAGTGCTGGGGATTGAACACGGGACTTTGCAGAGGCTAGGTGGGCGTTCTACCACTGAGCTACATTCCCAGTCCAAGTTTATAGTCTTGTCTGTTATGACACTGCAGTGAATGTCCATATACACAATAAATATTACTTACATTCTGATTATCTCCTCAGGGAAAAAACTAGCTATTGCCTCTATTGCCAAATGACTCCTCAGGAAGGTGCTACTATCTTGTCCTCCCAGTAGTAACACAAGTGTGGCCCTTTCCATACACCGTCATTAATACTAGCCACTACAATTTTTTAAAAGCTAGCAATCCATCTGGGCGTGGTGGCACACACCTCTAATCCCAATACTTAAGAGGCTGAGACAGGAGGATCTCAAGTTTGAGGGCAGCCTTAGCAACTTAGTGAGGCCCTCAGTAACTTAGTGAGACCTTGTTTTAAAATAAAACATAAAATAAGGATGGGGTATAGCTCAGAGATAGAATGCCCCTGACTTCAATCCCCAGTACCACAAAATAAGAGTTAGCAATCCAATACGTAAAAAAGTGTTTCGTTTCAATCATTTGCGTTTGTTTGATTTCTAGAGACGCGGCACAGATTTTATAGTACATTTATAAATTCCTTTTGTAAATTGCCTATGCATACCATATACCTTTTTCATTAAGGTTTTTTACCTTCTTCTTTATTTGTGATCTATATTTATATGTCAGATTCTATAATTTGTAGTTATTTATTAGTGATGCTAGGGGGTCGAGCACAAGGCCTCAGGTGTGTTAAGAGGAGCTAATATTGAGCTAAAGCTTCATCCCCTGTAATTAAATGTTACAAAAATTTCCCCCTATTTTTCATTTGTCTTTCATCTTATAGTGATGGGGAGTGCTGGGGATTGTACCCAGGGGCATTCTACCTCCCAACTATACCCCCAGCTCTATATTTTATTCTTTATTTTGAAACAGGATCTCACTAAGTTGCGGAGGGCCTCGCTAAGTTGCTGAGCTGGCCATAAACCTGTAATCCTCCTGTCTCAGCCTCCCAAGTACTGGGATTATAGGCATGCACTACCACACCTGGCCTCTCATAGTGATTTTGAGGTACAAAATTTTAAATGTTTATGTAATCAAACATCAGTCTTGCTTTATGGTTCTTTGCTTTTATGCTCATGTCCAGAGATAGTTCTACAGCACAAATCTGAGTGTATCTCTCGGTCAATTGAAATCTTGGAGGGGCTCATAAAGAGGTAGTCCAGCCTCCTTTTTAGTGGCTATTGTCACCCCATAGGTGTTTGGGGTCTACTCGCATCAAGCGACTTGTACTTAGTACTCTCTACTTGGTGCCCTCTGCTTGGAAAACCAGTCCTCCCTCCACCTTCTCCCACAAACTACCCCTCATCTCTAATTCCTCTTCCTGTACATTACTGAAGACCCAGCCCAGACATGGCCACCCCCTTTATCTCTGTCTTCTGCTTCCCCTTTCTCTTGTATAGCACTCAGTCCCCAGAGGGTCTCCACAATGATCTATAGAATGAAGAACCCAAATAACAAGCCAAGTCTAAACCAGCCAGTATAGCTTGAGCATCCTTAATCTAAAAATCTGAAATCTGGAACATCTTGAGCTTTGACATTATGTACAAGTGGAAAATTCCACACCTGCCCTCCTGTGACAGGTCCCAGGCAAAATACAGGTGCACCACAAACATGGTATAAAATTACCTTTAGGCTCTGTGTATAAGGTGTATGTGAAACATAAATGAATTTTGTGTTCACACGTGGGTCCCACCCCAAGGCATCTCATTATTTATATATGCAAATCTGCCAAAATAAAAAATAGCCAAAATTGAAACCACTTTTGGTTCCAGAATTGGATAAAGGATATTCCACCTAAAAGAAAAATTGGCTCTCAAATCTAGTTTAGCATGAAAAGCTTGGACTGAGCTACTGGAGTTGAGGCTCGGCTAGAGCCATCAAAAGACCACGGGCAGCACTGACAGGTCGGTAGAACTGGGCATCTGGGTGGGAGCTGAGCGGCAAGCCAAGGGCAGGAGGACAGGTAGGCTGGTGGCACCTGGAGGCCTGGCGGGCAGGAGCTCGGGACCAGGACTCAGTTTCCCAGAAGGCTGCAGGACAGTTGTCAAGAAAGGACCATTCTGGAAACCCTGGCAACAGTCACCTGAGGCCCCAGACTGGATAACCAATTTGGGGAGTGGGTGGTACTAGGGATTGAACCCAAGGATGTTCTACCTCCGAGCTACACCCCTATCCCTATTCTATTTATTTTATTTTGAAGCAGGATCTCACTAAGTTGCTGGGGGCCTCGCTTAGTTGCTGAGGTTGGCCTTGGACTGACAATCCGCCCGTCTCAGCCTCTAGAATTATAGTACACCACTGTGCTTGGCTTGGAAAACCCATTTTACCACCCAAACCTTCTCCCACCCCCAGAAAATAGCATTGGCACTTTTCAGTTTCCCAGGCCATAAACTAGAGTCACTCAATTCCTACTCTTCCCACATACCACATCCCATCTGTTAGCAAGTCCTGCTGGCTCTGCCTTCAAAATATAGCCAGAGTACATACTGTAGGACTCTGTTTTGATGACATTCTGGAAAAAGCAAAATTGCAGGGACAGAAAGCAGATCTGCTGCCAGAAGCTGGGAGAAAGAGTGGCTACAAAGGGTCATTAGGGAATCTGGGGGCTGATGGAACTCTTCTGTGTCTTGACCATGGTGGCATTCTCACGACTATATATATTGGTCAAAACTCACCGAACTGGGCTGGGCATGGTGGCACATGCCTATAATCCTAGTACTTGAGAGGCTGAGACAGGAGGATCGCAGGTTTGAAGCCAGCCTCAGCAACTTAGCAAGGATCTCAGCAACCTAGTGAGACCCTTTTTCCAAGTAAAAAATAAAACAGGGCTAGGGGTGTAGCTCAGAGGTAGAATGCCCCTGGATTCAATCCCCAGTACCACAAAAGGGAAAAAAAAGAAAAGAGAAGAAAGGGGGGGGGGACCTCACAGAACTGTGCATGAGAGAGGGTGAGTTAATAATACTTTATTAAAAATATGGAGAAAACTGTACTGGGAATGCACCCTTTCCTCACCACCATCAGGGCCATCGCCCTGGGCTGGGCGCCATATTATCTTGGATTCTTATTGCAATGGCCTCTCCATTGGTCTCCCTGTCCTGCCTTGGCTGCAGCCTGTGCTCAGCATGGCAGCTGGACTGGTCCACGGAAAACCCAAAGCAAATTTTGTTACTCCTTTACTCAGAACTTTCCAGAGGTTTCTGGCTTCCTCACAGAAGACCCCGTGTGAAACAGCCCTGTGTTATTTCTCTGGCCCCATCTCGTCCAATTCCTCCCCCTCTCCCTCCTGCTAGCTCTCTCCACTGCTGCCTTGACAGCTCCCTGCTCACCTTGCGCATGCCTGCGCTAATCCCCTCCCCATGAGACAGAGCTCCCCAAATGGCCTTCAAGCCCCTCTGTTGCTTCTCTAGTGATCCCCAACTCCCATCCAGTCCTGCTCCCTGCCCAGCAGGCAGACCCCAGGCCACCCCCAGGCCTGTTGGCTCTTTTGGTGCTGAGCGTGCATGCTCCCTTCTTGGGGTTCTGAGCCTGGAATGTGGAATGATTTCCACTTGCGGGGTCCCTCCCTCATCTCTTTCAGGTCTTTGCTCAAGTGGCACTTGTTTTCAGTGAGGCCTTCCCTGAGCACCCTGTTTGTAATTCAGTCCCCCGGCTCCTACCCCAACTTGCTATCCTCTCTCATCTTGTCTCATGTACCACCTATTTTATTGTGTGATTCCTCCTTGTATGCATGGGGACCGAGGTTTCTGTTTTATTGCATCCTATTGCTCCAGAATCTAGGTCATTATTATTTGCCTGGCAAATAACAGATAATCAGAGCAAGAGGTGGTAGTGCGCACCTGTAATCCTAGTACTTGGAAGGCTGAGACAGAAGGATCGTGGGTTCGAGACCAGCCTGAACAATTTAGCGAGCTCCTCAGCAATTTAACTAGACCCTGTTTCAAAATAAAAATAAAAAGGGCTTGGAGGGGGGATTATGCAGAGGTAGAATGTCCCTGGGTTCAATCCCCAGCACCAAAAAAATAAATAACAGCTATTCAATTAAACTGCTAGATGGAGCCAGGTATGGTGGTGCATGCTTGTAATCCCAGTACTTGGGAGGCTGAGACAGGAGGATCACGGGTTCAAAGCCAACCTTGGCAACTTAGCAAGGCTCTCAGCAACCTAGTGAGACCCTGTTTTCTTTTTAATTTTTATTTTTATTCATACATTGTAAGCATACATCTTTGTTAGGTGCAAATTGATAACGATACATGTGCTCACAATTCTCATTTGACCCCTTCCCCAAATTCCCACCCCGCTCCCTCACCCTCCCTCCCTCTCAAGTTCAGTTTAGTGAGTGACCTTGATATACATTAGTGTCCCCCCCCGCCCCCGGCCAAACCCCCTCGGCTAAATCAACTTCTTTGCTTTCGAAGGTCTCTCCTTTTTCATCTGGAGACCCTCTTATGCCCCATCTTCTCCCTAGCATCCGCAAATTAGGGAGAACATATGCTTTTTTACTCTTTGTGACTGGCTGTTTTCAAATAAGAAATTAAAAAAAATGGGCTGGTGGTATAGCTTGGAGGTAGAATACCTCTGGGTTCAATCTCCAGTACCAAAACCAAAACCAAAACAGAAAACAAAAACAAAAAATCTGCTAGATGGAAGAAAGAGTCCCAAGAATCAGCACTAATCGTAATGTGTATGTGTGTGTGTGTGTGTGTGTGTGTGTGTGTGTGTGTTACTGGGTATTGAATCCAGGGGCATTATACCTCTAAGCTACACACTCAACCTTTTTTAAAAAAAATTGTTTTTGAAAAAGTCTGGCTAAGTTGCTGAGGCTATCCTTGAACCTGTAATCCTCCTGTCTCAGCCTCCCAAATACTGGGATAGCAGGCATGTGCCACCACACCTGGCTGATTGTAACCTTATGCACGCATCTCGCTGTTGCAGAAGTTCAGTCAGTTCCCTGCACTCATAGCTGTCCACAACATAGACTGTCCTGGGCACAGGTGTCTGGGGGCAGTGGCTCTCCATCCAGTTTTTTCCTTTTTGTTTCTCCGCCCCCTGAGCTTGCTCCATTGACAGCTGCCTTCCCTCCCATGTCTCTCCAGAAGCAGATGTTCCAGGAGAGGAGCAGCCGGATGCTACAAGCCTTATCCCCGAAGCAGAGTCCCGCGAACAGCCCGACCAGGAGCCGGTCTCCTTCCCGCTCTCCGTCGCCCACCTTCTCTTGGCTCCCAAACAAAACCTCGCCTCCCTCTTCCCCCAAAGCGGCCTCAGCCTCCATCAGCAGCATGAGCGAGGGGGACGAGGATGAGAAGTAAAGGCAGTCGCAGGCAAGAGCCACACCACACAGGCTGGGGAGGAAGGTGGGGGCACCGGGGCACCTGGGTGGTGTTTGAAGGGAGACTGTGAGCTCTGCAGGGGGAAGGGCTCGGGACCCGGGCTCCCTCCTGCCCCACATGGCCCAGCCTGGGCTGGGCATTGAGGTTTCCAGCCGGACAACCTAGCGTCATCTAGATCACTCTACTTAACCTTGCACCGAAGTGGGGTGACTTCTGCTTTGGTTCATATGCCCATCCCCATCAAATAAGCCCCCGTGGAAGCGGCTGTTCCCTCGACCTGCTTCTTCTGGCTCTCTACGGGCCTCTGCACGCTGCCTCCTACTGCCCAAGCTCTGCCAGGACCAAGTCATTTCCAATAGAGGTGGCACAGTGCTTCCAAGAGGGTCACGTCAAAGATAACTTCAGCCACTCGGACCCGATGTGGCAACTTGCACCAACTCTTTCCAGGGCCGGGACCGAGGCTCAGAGCTGAAGCCTCGCTTTGGGTCAGATATGAGAGGTGATCTAGTGTGAACCTTAATTTGTCCTTCATCAGAGGACAGTGTTGTCATTGGGGACTCTGCGTCAGGCCTAATGTGCTCCTAGCTGTATCTGTTCATTATTGGTTTGATTTTCTTGTTTTCCAGAAATTAGCTTAATCGGTAGGAACTGCAATAAGAAAAAAAAAATATCCTGTATAAAAAAAAAAAAGAGGAGCAGCTTTGCTTTGGCTCCGACTTTGGCAGATGAGAAATGTCCCTTGAAGCTTCTCCTTAAAGGATGCTCTATGGAATGGCTCTTCCCATTTCTGACCCGTTAACAGTTTCATAGACTTCAAGTAACAGTTTGATGTACCAAACACATAGTATACCGATAGGGGGTGCTACCTGCACGTAACTGTTCTATGTATGCTCCAAATATGCCACCCCAGGGTGTATACCATGTGCAATATGAATATGTGGTGGTGGTGTTTTACAATATACTCCTCTCCTGCTCTCTCCCCTGACATCCTGCTGAAATCCTTGATCTAAAGAACCATCTGGTTCCCTTGAGACTTGGGCGCTTTGTCAAAAGCTCATACCACTTCCCTGTAGAAATGTTTTGTCCCAAGCGGGAAATTACTGCTGTTCTTGTGGCCTCTCATCACATTTGGGGGTGAAGGGGGGCTTGGAAGAGTTTTGCAAAGAACTGTGGGCTTGGTTCTTCGACTGGTCCAGGTAGTGTTGTAGCTATCTCTGGCCTTGGGTTTCATGAAGGGGACAAAGACTCGCAGATTCCCACAGAGTCATCTGAAGTTACTGCTCCCTAATCACACGTAGGAAACAAGCAGGTCCAGTCAAGTTTTAGAAGCAAACTCTTGGCTAGAAGTAGATACTACCTGGTTATCCTGGTAAAGTCAGACAGAGCTGGGCCAGACTGAGCAGAGGCCCCAACCAGCGACTTGTGGGCGGGGCCCGGCACCTCTTGGGACAGAAGCACCTCTTTTCAGAGGCCTTGGGAACCAGCCTTTTGGGGGGCAACCAGTGAAGGAGGTGGAATGTCTTTCCCCTTCTTGTTGGGGTCAAACTACCTCCCTACCCACCTGGTATTCGTTGGAGAGCAAAACGATGTGGCTAAGGTGGCTTCGAACCTCCTCGTTCCTGGCGCTTTCTGCAGAACGCTGGGAGTGCTCACTCAGGGCGCAGGGCTGGTGGGAACATGCCCATTTTGGCCTCTGCCTTCCACTGTGCTCCTGGGACATACTGCGCAGGTGTCATTGCCTCCATTTCAGTTGATTGACGCTTGTAGCAGTGAAAGGACTAGGGGGGCAGCTGGGCCAGGGAAGGTGGTGAGAACATGAGAGAGAAAACAAGAAAAGAAGCTCCTGGAGAGAGAAAAGGAGGATGAAGGAAACCTGCTCTCTCCAACTATTCCAGGACCTCATTTTGTGGGTGAAAGTCTCTCTTGAGGAGGCCTTTCAAAGCCCTTGCTCCCTGGCCCAGGGCAGATAGATGAGCCACCTTCACCCGAGTCCTACTTTGGGGCAAACAGTGTGGGGTTGACCTATCAGGCTGACTATAGATTTGCAGGCCTTACACACCATAATGTCAGGGGCCACGTATGTGGCTTCAGACAGTGCCACCATAGCTGCCAGCTCTGGGAAATGACTGGTGCCTGGGCTATCCTAGGAATGGGCCAAAACGACCCATAAGTGGGTTCTAAATGTCTTCCTCTTGCCCTCTGACACCACTTCCCACCTTCTGTGCTCTACTGAGAGGGAGTGGGGAGGATTCTGCGATTCAATGTTCCTTGTTTCTTGGCCAGCTCTTGGTTTCTTCCAACCCCCCACCCCCACCCAGGAGGTGCTGGGGTCCCACTCTGTTTGGGCCAGCCAGCCAGCTGTCACAGCCAAGAGCATGCTAAGGCTGGAATGGGAAATATAGAGAGTATGCTACAAACTCAGAGAGTAGGCAGAAGTGACTGAAAGCAAGATTCTTTTTGTTCTAGAAAGAGAAGGAAGCTTCAGACCCAGGGAGGCTAGAGGACCGTGATTGATTTAGGATTGTGGAGGGGGGCAGGTTACGAAGGTGGAGAGCACGGGACTGAACAGGGTGGGGAGCGGGGAGGGGGTATTGTCTGCCCCTTCCAGGTGAACTTGGCCCCTAACAGGTGAGAGAGGAAGGGTTCCTACTACACACCCCCGAGGTTAGCAGATATGCACTAGCAGGCAAAGTCCCCGTCTCTCTGGCTACTGCATCCTAGCACTTTTACCGCCTTCTGCCAGGGACCCTGGGATCAAATGTTGACCCCTCCTCCTTGTTGCTGCTTACAATGAAGGTAGAATTGTAATAGCACAGTTACCCTTCCAAAGGCAAAGGAAAGCCATCGTCAGGAGGCACAGGACAGACGTGACCTGGCTTCTGACTTGCTCTGGCTGGAAGAGACACAGCTGGACTATTTTTATTTTGCTCCATGCTTTAGGCTACTAGATACTGTGATTTCATTCGGGGGGGAGGGGAGTGTGTGTGCAGGAAGAGCATAAGTTTATTTTCTCTCCATCCTCAGGACTCATTTTAGCACCCAGTCATACCCCAGGGAGAGGTGTGAGATGGTGTTAGTGGCTCAGCTGAATGAGACAAGGCCTTGTCTAGCAGAGAGGTGCCTGTTGCTAAGGATCCATTCAGCATTAGTCCTACCTGTCTGATTAAAAAAAAAAAAGAAAGAAAGAAAGAAAAGAAATAGTTCATGAGGTATTTGCAATTCTCCTCCTCTCTAGTTTTTGTTGTGTCACTGCGATGTGTCCAGGGACAAAGCCATAAGAAGAGCATACATACTTAAGACTGCTGTACATATAAAACAAGAAGACGACGATTCATCTGGGTTAAAGCATGACTTTATGCCCAAGCATTTGTTCTGGTGCTGAATAATGCAAACTACTGGAATCAGCCCCCCTCCAACCCCTGTACCCACCCATCCCTGCTCCCAAACAGAACATGGCATTCCTGACTCGTTTATAAATAAAGGGATGCAAAATTGCACTTTTGCTTGTCGTGTTTCTGAAGTGTGCTGCTTTGTGTTCCAATTTGGGAGCTGTAGCTCAACGTGGAAAAATGCAGGCGCGGTAGCAGCTGGCCCGGCCCGCCGGCTGGCTCTGCCCAGCTGCGAGCACGCCAAAGGAAGGTTTGACTCTGCCCTGGGCCAAACCAGGGTTGACTCTTGGGATTTCCAAATGACCCACATCTTGACTTTTGTGTGTGTGTGGTATTGGAGATTGAACCAAGGGGTGCTCTACCTCTAAGCCACGCCCTCAGCCCCCCTCTTTAAAATATACTTTTACTGGTGCACTGTAGTCCCACATCATAATGTAGTTCACAGTGATAGGGACACACACACACACACACACACACACACACACACACACACAGCACTTGGTGCCTCCCCTTGGCTCCCTCCCTACTCCTTCCCCTTCCCTATACAGGATATTGAGGTTGACATTGGTAATTTCACACATGTACATAATATCAATGGAAGTGATTCTTTTATTAATTCTCCCTCCACACTCCCCTAGACCACCTCCCTCGCTCCACTAGAGTTATCTGAAGTCCCTCTTGTATCTGGATTACTCCCCAGCTTCCGCATATGAGAGAAGACATAAGATCCTTCCCTTTCTGTGACTGGCTAATCTCACTTATCGTAATATTCTCCAGGTCCACCCATTTTCCTTTGTTCTTCTTTATTGACAAGTAGAATTCCATGTGTGGATATCCTGCCCCCTCCCCCCCTTTTTTTGCGGTACTGGAGATTGAACTCAGGGGCGTTCTACCTCTGAGCTATACCCCCAGCCCTATTTTTTATTCTTATTTTGAAATAGGGTCTCACTAAGTTGCAGAGTGCTTCACTAGGTAGCTGAGGCTGGCCGCGAACCCGGATCCTCCGGTCTCAGCCTCCCGAATGCTGGGATTACAAGCGTGCGCCACCACATCCGGCTTCCTGTCCCTTTTTATATTATATTCAGAAACAAAATCTCGCACTAGGCTCGAACCTGTGATCCTCTTATCTCAGCCTCTCAAGTACTGGGATTCGAGATGTGTCCCATCTTGATTTAAAACATAAGTTAGGAACAAACTCACCTGGTAAGGGAAGTCACTGGTGAGCCAGCCAGGACCCTGAATTGGCTCTGTGACCTTGGCCAAACCACTTCACTTGTCTGGCCTCAGTGTCTGCTTTTGTAAAATGAGGGGATTGGAGCAAATAGCTTCTGAGGTCTCTTTTGTCTGAAAAGGTTTCTGGGTTTATGGAGCAGCATGCATTGTCTCTGTGCTGTCACTGAGTGACCAGTGCAGAGCTGGAGAGCTGGTCCTCCAGCCCCCACGGCCTCCACAAGGGGCTGCGTTGGTGACCTCACTTCCATACTCAGAGCCTGGGGATAAAAGGCTCTCAGTTTCCACCACCTTTCTTATCTCGCCACTTGACGGAATGCTTTTCAAGGATACCTACACTTTGGGAAGTGGCCATTTCAACCACTTTTCCATCTTTGGGGAAAAGCTCCTTTGATCAGCCAGAGACAGACAGATGGAGATGGATGCGCTAAATCAGGCCCAAATGTCAATAATGAATGCAGATGTCAAGGTTCTGAGAACTGTGCTCACACCCTCCCCTCGCCCAGTTTAGGAGCTTCCATTAAGTCCATCTGGAGAGGTTTAGCTCTTTGAAATGACTACAGTTCTAACATTAGCCTGGGCTCTAGAATAAATAAAGCCAGGGCTATAGTTAGGAAGGAATACATTTTATAATACATAGTATTCATATACTACATTATTTGGCTTTTCCACACAGATCAAACACATTCTTGACAAGTCGTCTTTAGAGCAACAGTTATTGGTTGTTCTTGACTTTTATGACACCTCACACATGTTCTCAAGGGGAAAACAGCAAGTTCTAAGGTGTGATAAAACTCATATTTAAGAACCTTGATATGTGACCCAAAGAGAATTAGTCTCCTTTGTTAATAAACAGAACTCCTGGGGAAAAGGTACACATAAAAAGATGTCCTCCGCATACACAGTCCTCTTGTGCTGGAGTCCTCATTGGCTATTGGAGTTGAATGTTTAAGAAATTTCTGCAGAGCCGGCCATGGTAGTTCATGCTTGTAATTCCAGTACTTGGGAGGCTGAGACAGGAGGATCATGGGTTAACGGCCAGCCTCAGCAACTTTATGAAGCCACCAACAACTTAGTGAGACCCTGTTTAAATATAAAGAATAAAATTAGAGCTGGGGGTGCTCAGAAGTAGAATGCCCCTGGGTTCAATCCCCAGTACCACACACACACACACACACACACAAATTCTGCAGGGGTCCAGCAGGAGCTATTAGATCAGAAGACTCCCAATGGAGACACTTTTCCAGCAGAAAACATCAAAGTATACCTAGGGATCAAATTCTTTAAGAAACCAAGTACCAACCAATGAATAAACATTAAATCTGGAAATATCTGTAGGTGTTATCTAAAGCAGGCAGTAGGACATTCTGTACTGTCATAATTTGTATTCTAGAAAAGATGTCACATTGATTGAATCTCAGCTTCAGTTAACCCAATGTGGAAAAATAGAGATACTTGGAGTAGGATTGACTTGTACAGTCCCCTACTTCTAGTCTCCTTAACTTTATGATCTTTCTTGGGTGGTGGGGGAGAAGGAATTAATCTGCAAGGTTTCTGTACTCTATTCATAAAAGGAGAGTTCCAATGAAGGGATTAGATACAATTAAAATATTTGATATGTAAGCTTTCATTTAATAAGAATTAATGAGCTTGACATGTTGGCACATGCCTATAATCCCAGTACTTGGGAGGCTGAGACAGGAGGATCACAGGTTCCCGGCCAGCCTCAGCAATTTAGTGAGGCCCTCTGCAACTCAATGAAATCCTATTTCAAAATACAAAATAAAAAATAGGGCTGGGGGCATAGTTCAGAGGTAGAATGTCCCTGGGTTCAATACCCAGTACCACACACACACACACACAGACACACAAATAAATATAAATGAGAATTAATGAGCAGGGCATGGTAGCACATACTTGTAATCCTGGTACTTGGGAGGCTCTCGAGACAGGAGGATCACAGTTCACTGCCAGCCTCAGCAACTTAGTAAGAACCTGTTTCAAAATAAAAAATAAAATCGGGCTAGAGGTGTAGCACAGAGGTAGAATGCCCCTGGGTTCAACCTACAGCACCAAAACCAAACCAAACCAAAAACTATAGATAAAATGGCTATAGATAATTGCCTTGTCTAATATAGTTCCACCAGCCACATGTGGCTATTTAAATGTTGTTTTAAAAATTAAAATTTACTTTCTTTTGTGGTACTGGGGATTGAAACCAGGGGCATTCTACCTCTGAGCCACACCCCCAGCCCTATTTTATTTTTTTGTTTTGAAACAAGTGTCCCACTAGGTTTCTAAGAGTCTCGCTACATTGCTGAGGCTGTCCTCAAGCCTGCAATCCTCCTGTCTCAACCTCCGAAGTATTGCAATTACAGGCATGTGCCACTATGCCTGGTTAAAAATTAAAATTTAAAATTCAAATCGGGCATGGTGGTGCACGCTTGTTATCCCAGCACTTGGGAGGCTGAGACCAGAGGATCCGAGTTCGCGGCCAGCCTCAGCTATTTAGTGAGGCCCTCTGCAACTTAGTGAGACCCTGTTTCAAAATAAAGAATTAAAAATAGGACTGGGGGTGTAACTACGAGGTAGAATGCCCCTGGGTTTAATCCCTAGTACCGCAAAATAAATAAATAAATAAATAAATAAATAAATAAATAAATAAATAAATAAATAGAAATCAACCAATCAATCAATTAAATTCAGCTCCTCAGGTGCATCAGCCACACTGAAATTGCTAGGTGGCTAGTGGCGACCACAATGAACAGCACTGACACACAGCATTTCCTTCATCACAGAGTTCTAGTGGCGGGCGGTGGTTTACAGAAGCCCTTCCCAGAGGCAACTCCTTCCGCGCAATGCCTTATGATTTATTCATGTGATCAAATCTATGTGCTATTATGAAGTGAACATCTGAAAATATTATCAGCAGATAATCACTTGTAAGCATACATTATTAAGTCATTTGGGAAGGATTTTGAGATGAAGGACAAGGAAGGAAAACTATACACTGAAGTGCGGTGCTCTACAGCAGCTTCGTGGTGCACGGGTTGGAGAATCTCTGTGCATTTCAAGCAAGGGCCGGGGTGGCTGCCATTGCCGAGTTACGCATGAAGTCTCAGCACAGTGGCTGATTTTTGGTAAGATACGGATGGATAATTTTAAAATTCTGAGTAAAGCCACAGTCACTTTCAAGAGTCACTGATTTTGTATTATTTGGGCAAAACAGATAACTACACCCCTAGCTCTTTGTATTTCTATTTTATTTATTTTTTTGGTACTGGGGATTGAGCCCAGGGGCATTCTACCTCCAAGCTATGCTCCCAGCCCTATTTTTATTTTATTTTTTTAAATTTTGAAACAGTCTTCCTAAGTGACTGAGGGCCTCACCAAGTTGCTGAGGCTGGCCTTGAACCTGTGATCCTCCTGTCTCAGTTTCCCAAGTACTGGGATTATAGGCATGTGCCACTACACTGGGCTCTATTTTAGGTGTGTGTGTGTGTTATTGGGATTGAACCCAGGGGCATTCTATCTCTGAGCTATACCCCTTTTAATTTATTGTTTTGAAACAGGTTCTCGCTAGGTTACTGAGAGTCTTGTACATTGCTGAGACTGTCCTAGAACCTGCGATCTTCCTGTTTCAGTCTCCCAAGAACTGGGATGACAGGTGTATACCTCCACACCCAGCTTATTTTTGTTTTTTAAAGAGCACCATAAAATAATTAGCTTGGTAAGAGCTTTGGAATTCATGTAGTCCAACTCCCTAATTATACAATGAGGAAACTGAGGTGCAGTCAGAGTTAGCTGGTGGCAGAACATGATTTCCTGATATTCACACTCCTGGAGAATCATTCAAATGTAAGGTTTTTGCCTCAAATTTTCAAGAACTTTATGTTTTGGGGGTAGATATACAATACAGCAGTTATGTAGTTTTCATATTAAATTTAAAAAAAGAAAAGACACCCCTTCACTACCCAACGTTTAGTAAAAGGACACATTGTTAAATAACATAAAGATTGCCTCCTTTTCATTATTTCAGAAGCACATAATTGTCCCTAAATATCTTTGGGGGTACTGGATTCTGGTGTTGCTATCGCCCCAGTTTCCTCATAAGACACCAATATCCCTTTAAGTGAAAACTTCAAGTTGTTCATCTCCAGAACATTCCATGTGGCAGTAGGTCCCAACTTACACTTTTTAAAGAATTCCCCTGGGACATTTAAAATACAGATTCCGCCAGGCGTGGTGGCGCACGCTTGTAAACCCAGCATTCGGGAGGCTGAGACCAGAGGATCCGGGTTCGCGGCCAGCCTCAGCTACCTAGTGAGGCCCTTCGCAACTTAGTGAGACCCGGTTTCAAAATAAAGAGTAAAAAATAGGGCTGGGGCTATAGCTCGGAGGTAGAACGCCCCTGAGTTCAATCCCCAGTACCGCAAAAAAATAAAAATAAAATATAGATTCCGAGGCTACAACCCCCCAAAATACAAATCAACAGAGCTGAAGAAGAGTACTCAATTTAATCAGCATTTCAGATAACTGGCATAGGCAGTCTATGACCAGGTCATCTGAGTTTGTGCCTGATTGTCAACAGTTTCTACCTGTTGATACACTCTACATACACCTGTTTACACATTTTTAAAAATTTAATTGGTGCATTGTAATCATACATCTTTGTTAGGTACAAGCTGATAAAGGCATACATGCTGTTTACACATTTTAAAGCATAATTAATAATAGTGCTCTTCTTCACTCTCAAAATGTCCTGGCTTGGATAATATATGATCCCCTTTCCCCATGGACCATATACTGAAAACCACCACTGTAACAGTTTACTGTTACACAGCTATATTTTGCTCCTAAGATGTTCCCCCTAAAGTTGAGTTCACTGTTTTCTGCTACGGAGAATCCAAATAACCTATTTTTCTTTGATTGATCATAAGAATTTAAGTCAGCTTCCTTGTGGATTCCTAGCAACTTGCAAAGGTGCTTGTTGCTACGAATGTATTGAATTTCAGAATCTGAGAAAGAAGGTGAAGTTTATGGTGGAGCAACAAAAATACAGACCAGAGCTCAGAAAACACCACACGGATGCGCTGTGAATCACAACTACCATTTTATTGTTCTGCTTATGGGGGTACAGAATTGTCCGTGTGCTCCGGGGTGAGTTTGGCTAAGATGGACACCACAGATGCTCTGCAACTTATAGACAACAGTATCCGAGCCACACACTCCTTTGGGTGTGTTTTTCCAACCATGACAACAAAACACTTTTCTCCACGGAATATGGAAGGACAAATGACCACATCCAAAGTCCCCCTTCATTCGTGACTGAAGCCAGTACCAGCCAAGCCAGCCCACAGAACAGCACAGAACTCGGGGGACTGGGCTTCATCTACAAACTGCAAGGCTGCTCAGAACACACGACATGTGTTTACATTTATTACTGTAACTATGCTGACAGAGGCACAGAGTGAACCAATCAGGTCTGATTTGGACTTCTGGAGACAAATACTGTAATGAATGTTTATTTCATGTATAGGTTAATATTTTTCTCTTATCAAATCAGCTATCATTTCCAGCTCAGATGCCACTTTTAGAAGTCAAGGAGTTAGGATGAAAAATTGGCAAAGCAAGGACCTTTTTCACTTAATTGCAGCATTAGGTATGTTTGCAGAGCTTTATTTTATTTACTCCATGATGCTTTCCTTATTCAGTCCAAGCATTTATTAGGCATTCACAAGCTGTGTTCTAAATCTGGGCAATACTTAAATTTCCAGTACTTGCATACTTTTGTGAGGGTGTGAACTTAGAGCAGCAGGTGGTGTGTCTATAAACCTGGCGCAGCATTTATGCCCTCACATGATTTCAATACCAAGGAATGCTGCAGTGATTACACTTAGCCAGAATGCCAAAGCAGTATGTTCTGTTCTTCTAAAAATGTATCCTGTTATCCAGGACTGACCCCAGCACAACTCTAGCTTCAAACCAGAGCATAGCATTCAGGAGAGGCATGACTATCACAATGAAAGAACTGGCAATGAAGGAGGCCACAGAACTCGATTCCTCCAACACTGAATAAAGCCCATTCCAATTTTATTCTTTTGCCGGTGCTAGGGATCAAACCCAGGCCCCTGAGAATATTAGACAAGCACTCTACCACTGAGCTACAATCCCAGTTGAGTCGATCCCGATTTTTAAATGACTCAGTGCTTTATATTTTCTAGGTAAACCTTGCTTTGGCCATCAACTCAGGAGTCAAGATACGTTTAGTCAAAACGTATCTTGGTCAAAATCACATATTGGCAAAGTGGAAAGCAAGATAGCAAAGGACTTTAGGTGATGTTGTCCCCAGGAAGAGTTACACAGGCATCCAAGGTAAAAGGAACCAGACACAGGACCTTGTCATGTCCCTTCTATTTTATTTTTTATGCTGGTTACAACAGCTGAGAAAATTCTGCTTCCTGAGAGGACTCGGCCAGTGAGGCCTTGATTCAGCCTGGTCCCTCTTCAATGGCAGGCAGCCTCAAGCCTTTGGCTCCCTACAGTTACAGGCGTTGGCTATAAATATTCTAAAACATTCTAATTAAACATGTGAGATATTAACCTCAGCATCTTTTAGATAAGGACATCTTTTAGGTAAGTCATGTCTCACCATAAGCATACAGTGCCTTTTTAAAATCCAGATGGAAGTTGCTTGCAGTTAGGACAAACAACAACATGCACATGGAATCTATGAGAAAGGGATGCCATGATTTAAACAATGTAACATTTCATTTTTGTGTCCTTTAGCATGGCTAAAGGTGAATAACATTGATTTGCAATCAGATTTGACTTTCATAACATCCTTGTTAATGTCTAGCCTATGTGAAAATCCAAAACAGAGTTAGCATTGAATGCTAAGGTTCTTCTTTTCTCTCCCCCAAAGAATCTCAAGGTGCCAGGCATGGTGGCGCACGCTTATAATCCCAGCATTTGGGAGGCTGAGACCGGAGGATCCAGGTTCAAGGCCAGCCTCAGCTACCTAGTGAGGCACTCCACAACTTAGTGAGACCCGGTTTCAAAGTAAAGAATAAAAAATAGGGCTGGGGTGTAGCTCGGAGGTAGAATGCCCCTGAGTTCAATCCCCAGAACCCCCCCCCCCCCGCAAGAAAAAGAATCTCAAGGTACAAGGATTTTAAACATTAAGTAGCTCTACATTATAAGTCTGCATTCCATTCTAAGTTTGCCATTTTCAATCAATTTGGAAGGCGAAGGTAAATTAAAGAGCAGTTAAACCAGTCCTTCAGGCCAGTTAGACAGTACTTTGCTAACTGGAGGACAAACATTATTTAGCATATATATGTCCTTTGACATTTGTGCTATTTAGGCCCATTTGTAAACATTATCCAGAGTATTTAAACTAACAAGCCACTTTTAGGTTAACAGAAGTTATTGTTACTAAACGAAATATTCTTTTAAATGAAGTCTATCATCCCTAAATGAGTCAGTTCCAATGGGAAACAATTTTCATTGAAAAGCCAAGAAACAAAGTATTGACTGAAATCAAACTGCATGATTTTTCTCCCTAGGAAAACTTCAGAGAAATATGATAAAGGGACTCCTGTTTACCTCCTGGACCAAGGAAATGTGTCATTTATCACAAAAAGGGCAAATTCAGGTTTCTTGGGTAATTTCGTGTTCCTGAGATGACACTACTTTTGAAACACTAGTTCTTAGACAAGAACTATCAAATCTGAACACACTGTGATACAGTTCCAGAGATTCCCATGGGATTCTTGTCTATTCCCTGAGAGGTGAGGGGAATGAAAATGTATCTCTTTTAGTACAAAAAAATACACATATAAAATCAATTTCATCTCTTTACTCCTCTCCTTAAAGAAATTACGAAAATAAAAAGCTTTATCATTATAGTCCAAACTCTTATGCCTTACCTTTTTAAACATTTTTTTCTTTTTTAAATGAACATGTATTGCAAAGCCATGCATAGGCTAGATCCTTTCACATACATTCTTTTGACTCACACTTCTCTTAAAACCCTCAGGAAGAGCCAGGTGTGGTGGTACACACCTGTAATCTTGGTACCTGGGAGACTGAGACAGGAAGATTGCAGGTTCGAGGCCAGCCTCCGCAACTTAGGCTCTCTGCAACTTAGTGAGATCCTATTTCAAAATAAAAGAATAAAATAGGGCTGGAGGTATAGCTCAGAAGTAGAATGCCCCTGGGTTCAATCCCCAGTGTCACACCCCCACACACACCCCTCATAAAAATAGTTCTTACAATTTATATAAACTTAGCAGAATCCTAAGAGAATTAGAATGCAACTGTAATTCTTCATTTTTGGAAACTTAAACAGGAAAAGTTAAGCAAACTTAATGGAATCCTAGGATGATTAGAAGTTTTAAAGAATGCAAGTATAATTCTGTACTTTTGGAAAATATAATGTGAAAAACAAATCCAAAATACCTCTCTATGTAAATTAAAGCTCAAGCCATGGTATTCAAAATTAAAATGATTTACATAATCTACTATACTTTGTGTTTTTTTAGTAATTAACCTTCCTGAGGCTGATTTTGTTCTCCTTAGTGTTTGCTTAACTAAAGTGCTTAATAAAATTTCTACAGAATATATTACCCTCTCCATAGATGAATATTATTTTGAACTACAATCTGACAAAAATCTAACTACATTTAATTATGCTTGATTAATCCAAATGTCACTGAGAGATTTATAGAACAGAGAAACAGTTTTCAGGTTAAGTTCATTCTCTTTTCACCGGAAGCTTCCTGGATCCGGTATTGCCACACATTTCCCATCTCGGTTCTCTAACCTTTTAAAAAAAGGGTCCCAACAGAAATATCCCCCATAGTCCAAACTGGACCCTGGGACTCCTGACATCAAATTGTTTCTTCTCATTTTTAAGAGACATACAGACAGACCTCTACCAAAAACTGAGGTCACCACTTGGAATCAGGAGGCGCTGTGTTTGTGGAACAGCTCACACAAGAGAAAGGATGCAGAGACCTGAGGTCAATTCTCCGCCTTGCCTAGAATATTTGTGCAAAGAAATGTACTGACAGGGTATCTTGTAGACTTAATTAAAATACTGAAAGGGTGTAATGGGAGATCAGGGGGTCAGTTTGCTTTCTTTTACAGTAGACACACATCAGACATTTGTTTGGAAACTTTCAGTAATGATGTCCCAGGTGCTTTTGTTCATATACAAATTAGTCAGTTTAAAGGGTGACAAATTGGCCCTACCTATGGGGATAATTAGCCGGGCGTGGCAGCACACACTTGCAATCCCAGAACTTGGGAAGCTGAGACTGGAGGATCACAGGTTCGCAGCCAGCCTCAGCTACTTAGGAGGCCCTCCGCAACTTAGTGAGACCCTGTATTTTCAAAATAAATAAAAATAGGGCTTGGGGTGTAGCTTGGATGTAGAACGCCCTAGGTCCCATCCCCAGTACTGAAAAAAAAAAGTATCCTATCTCTGTCAGCTGCCCTTCCCATTGCTGGGACACTGAACTCTACCGCCAGAGACAAGAGAAGCGGGTTTGGAGAACTAGGAGTCCCCACTGGGGCTCTGGGGTTCCCTCTGAGGGAAGGTGGGACCCCTGCCACAAAGAGCCATGTGTGCACACAGGAAGGGACCGCTGTGTCCTGGCCACACTAACCCTATCAGGGAGATGGGGGGAATTTGAATCATTTTAGAGACAGATGGAAAGGTAGAAAAAGAGGTTTCTCAAGAGTTCTATGACTAAAATGTTGTCTTTCTATTGTCTCCATTTTGGGGTGGACATAGCTGATGCTGACCTGTGGACTTCAGAGAGGGACCTTCTAGGATACTCCTTTCCTCCACCTCTAAAATGAGTTGGGAAGTATTAAACAGGGTCTCTTCTATTCTAAGCAGCTATTTGACCTGCAGTAGCAGCAGCAGCCAGATGCTTTAAACTTTTACTTATTTATTTCTGAAGTCTGAAAAAGATTGATCTGGAAGCTGTGGGGACTGCATTTTTGTTGAGGAAATAGAGGCCCCCACCTCACTGCCTGAAATTTGACTGTAAAAGCTGACTCTTCTCCATGACCTCTGCTCTCTGTCAGTCAGCAGGACAATGGCTGAAATGGGATAGGTCCCTGTGTCTATCTGAAGCTGCAGTGTGAGGACCATGACAGGGTATTCCACAGAGCTGAGCACAGGGCCAGGCACAGGAGGTGGACTCTCCAAACTCAGGTTAAGAAATCTGGAGTCACTAACACTTCCCTCTCTGAGGAACACACCTGCCCACGATGAAAGCAACATTTAGAAGGTTTCGTGCTGCCCCCCATTCCATCTCTCTCCATAGCACTCATCTTCCAACCGAACCATAAATGACCTTATTTTGGTCCCAGTCTGTCTTCCCTACCAGAACGTGAGCTCACAAGGCAGGGTTTCTCTCTGATCTCCACCATGTGCACAGCCCTTAGCACAGTTCTAACACGCAGTAGATACTGGCTAGTATTTACATGGACTGCTGCATATAATTTTCCTTCCCATGATGCCTCGGCTGCCACCTTCACTCCGTTAGTCTCCTTTACATGGGGGAACCTGTATTCAAGTCTCTGTTTCACACTAGTGCAGCTACGGTGAGACCTGAGGTGAGCTCAGGGGAAGGCCTGCCTCCCGTGGAGTTCAGTATGCACAAGGCTGTCACAAGTGCTCCTTGATCATTCTGTGGGAGCTCTGAAGGTGACAAAAGTTTGCTGCCAAAGCATATTTAAAAAAAAAAAAAAAAAGTTTGCTGCCAGTTTCTAGTGGAATATGCTGGCCACGGAGGTCAAATAAAATGAAATGGCCAAATAAAACCCCACCCCAAGATCTACCTGCAAATGCACTTTTGAAAACAGCCCATGTGCTTCCATGGCCCCGGACCCACAATTTGAATGGATATGCATATATAACAACAATAAAAAAATCCCGATGAAGACTTAGCATCATTCTATTTCTTAATGAGCCACATTTAAAAATGGGCTGAATGAAAAGATGGGAAAGAAAAACTGCCACAGTAGAGCTCTGGGAAGGGTTAACTCCCTTGATGAGACAGCTCCACTACAGCCTGTTAATAAAAAGAGCTCATGTTTCTCTTGATCACTCTGATTACATACAAGTTTGAAATATTTTATTATAAATTTAATTAACTTAGTAATCATTGCCAATGGCCAATAACTTCTTAACTCCATGAAAATGTCACATGTCTCATATTTCCAAACCAGAAGGTACAGGAACTTGAGTTAAAGGTCATTTTTCTCCACAAAATAGTGGGAAAAAATCCAATCTTGTATTAAGTTATTAATGGTACTTTCATGCTGGCAATATTAGTTCATTCTGTTTACTAACATATAGATTATAAGGGACATTATCTTCAAAGCCAACATTTAGGTACCTGGATCACTAGAAGGATGGCAGAACAAACGCATGGTTTGTTTATCTATTTATTTTGGGGACTGAACCCAGGGGTATTCTACCTGCAAGCTATACCCCCAACCCTATTTTATTTATTTATTTGTTTGTTTTTAAACAGGGTCTTACTAAGTTACCGCGTGTTAGTCTCAGACCTGTGATCCTCCTGTCTCAGCCTCCCAAGTGCTGGCATGTGCCACAACGCCCAGCTGAATGCGTATTTATACTAAGTGCTCCTGCCCTTCAACATACACATCCACAAATTGAGCACGAAGCTCTCTATAATGAAACTAAGAAAGCCACAGCCCCATACCATGGACTCCAAAGGAGTGTCTGACAGAAAACCAAGGCAGTGAAATGGAGGATAAGACTTCAAGGGGAAAAAAATCACACAGCATGAAGGAAGGAGATGAAATCCATCGAAGGAAAGAGAAATGAAAGTCAGATAACAGAGAACCAAAAGAATGACAAATTCTTGACAAACAGAACAGAATAAATGAGTACAGAATGCAGTAAGGCCTGAAATGTCAACATCTAATGCTCAGGTGTGCACCAGAAAAAGCCAACATACAACTGTTAATCCTGATTTATATTCAGATGAAGTTAATGCATTTCAAGGACAAAGAATCACATGTATCCAGGGCAAGCAAGCGGGTCATCTACAAAAGGGGAAGAAAAGTCCCTCTGGACTCAGACCTCTCAGCACCAATAGATACAGGCAACAATAAAGCAATGCTACCACAGAATCAAGAAAAAAAGGATGTGATCCAAGAATCTGATAGCCAGCCAAGTTACTGTTCATAAGTAATGGCAATAGAAACACATTTGTAAATATGCGAGAGAATCTAACTGAAGCTGTAATTCTGTACACCAAAAGATAAAAGCCTCAACTCTCAAATGTGGAGTCTTTGTATGAAGGGGCTGGCAGTGAGCACTGCTTTCATTCAAACATAAAATTAAGTCTAAATAACTCCAGTAATTACCTACAGCTATACACTTTAAGTTGCCCATCTTTCTAGCTAAAAGCTGCCAAATCCATTTGATCATCACCTCTAACTATGCCAAAATGGAAATACACAAAAGCAAATCTCTCCTGAGCGGAATTACCTTGCATTATAGAAAATTTTTGGTTTAGAGCTTATCCTTGAGGATTAATATGTCCAAGAAAGTCCTCAAAAGGGATAATGCTAATTGCCTGGTATACTGTTCAGACCACTAGCCCAGGGACAAGAAGACCCAACTACTCTCTTTGGTTCTTCTATTTATTCACTTACCATGCCACATAAGTGCTTTGGGATTCATAGGAAAAGTAGAAACATCCCTGTGTGGTCCACCGCATGGCATTGTAAGGATGGAATCAGAGGCAGAATGTGAAAGTTCTTTGGAATCCATAAGCAAGGCTGTAAAACCATGTCACTGTCTGAAGGGGCAGAACTCCTGCATTATGGAGCCCCAACCAGATACTCAGAGACAGAGAAAGGATCTGATGGCTCCTGTGGTTCCATCTCTACCTTTCATCATTTCTCTACATTTTAAAGACTTCTCTTAGCACTATAAAAAGGAAAATCAGTACTTCCATGAATCTTGACCTGAACTGTTATTAATTTGGAGACAAGCTAGTTTTAAAACTTAGAAAGATATTGCCCCACCACCTAGGGTAAATGTCTGTCTGTTTTCATTCTTTGACTCAGTGAAAGTTAATTAAGTACCTACTATCTGCCAGGCACTATTTCAAATAGTAGACATGGTCCTCATATACTTAAAATAGATAAATGAGCAGGCGTTACCAAGGAATGGGGAAGGCTTTAGCTGAGAAGGGGTCAACACCCATTTATATTACAACCTACATGTAGAAATCTGACCATCTGCTTATGGAAAAATCCAGCAACCAGGAGAGATGTGGTTAGGTTCAGAGGATCATGGAGAGCTGACAAAAAGGATAAATGAATACTGGGTAAAGAGGCAGGAAAACTGAGAAGGCAAGACAGTCCTAAAGCCCTTCTCATTGGCTACTTCAGGAGCAGTTCAATTCTTAATAAAGAAAACAAAGACAGGAGAAGCCAGATTGTACTGGGGTCAGATGGATATGAGTAGCCCAGAGGTATATTTAATAAAAGACTACCACTGAGTCATTAAAACATCAAAGCGGATTTTTACATTTGCAAAAAGACTTGTAAAGAATGTGATAGGAATCATGATGTGAGATACAATGCACCAATAAAAGTATATTTTTTTAAAAAAAGAATGTGATAGGATTTTTCTACACCATGTTTCTCATTTTCAGTCCATACACAGTGCTTGTTGTGAGGGCGTGGAAATCAAAGTGCATTCCTCGACCCATCAAGACTCTATCTGGATAAACAAGGCAGCAACGTGACCTGACTCCATTGCCTCCTTGCTCCTACAGTATATCACATGTGAAAGTGTAAAGCAGAATGGTTGGAAGTTAAGGCTTAGTAAGACATTCATACACTAGCCAATGTTTATAAGAAAGCTAGGGTCTACATTCATACACTAGCCAATGTTTATAAGAAAGCTAGGGTCATTAAATGTAAAGGAGCATTGTTTTTACATCTTTTACTCTATAAAACAATAATCATGTGGAACAGCCCCATCTCCAAAATGCTGACTCGGACCTCAAACCAACAAGCTGCCATATGGCCCATTTCTCACCAACTGCTCCAAAGTACATGGGTATTTCTTTTGCCTGAGTGATTTTATGTGCGTTCTCTGATGAGATCCTTCTAATGGTGGAAGAGAAGAGATTCTTCTAAAAGATGAAGGGAGCTACCTTGAGGCCAGGCAATATAATAAAAGAAAAGAAAATCAGTCTCAGTGGAACTATGAGAAACAAAGTGGCAACCAAGCAAGCCAAGGACACTTGGTCAGGGCACAACTCCTCCCAAGGGACCCCACCCTCTCCCTGGTAGCAATGGGGACACCTGCACTGCTACTATCTTAGGACTAAAGAAAGAGAAATACCTTACGAGTTAAAACTCCACAATAAGTGGACTCAATACTTAAAAATTGACCCAAAACATGTATATGGACATTGAATGAGAGCAGAAGTCAGAGGAGATGATATATGTGAAAATTTATTGTATGCATAATTTGCTAGTTTTAATCTGGACTCTCAGATAGCTTCTAGTACTAAGGGTGAAATATAATGTCATTCCTCTTTCCTTACCCCAATCCTCTGCTCATTCCCATTTCCAACCACTAGCAAAAAGTAAAGGATTGTGAAAATCAGATTGATTTTCCCTTTAAATCTGGCTAAAATTAGTAATGAAAATTATGAAGATCTATAGCATTTTTCAAAGTAAACTAGAAATAATTTTTCCCTTCAGAGGTCTATTTTACAATTAGTACAGTGCAACGCATGTGAACTTCCAATTCCTTAGAAGACCACAGAGGAATATAATGTGATGAAGGCAGAGTACTGGATTAGCGAAATTTTTACCGAAGCGTAAACTCTACTTCCCATTCTTTACAAACTTGATGTGGATTAGAAGGCAGTTTTTCACTTAAGATCTTTGAAACCAAGCTGTTAAGTGAAAAATTCCAAGACAACTTTTGGAATGTTTTAATCAATGGAAGTATACAAATGAATTCTAAAATAAATCAATGCATTGATTGAATAAGATCTCACACAAAAGTACCCTAGATCACAATGAGAATACAGTCAGATGGAAGAAGGCAGAAGTCTAAATTGGAGAGAGAAGGAGGGATGTATATGAGAGGAAGGGCCCGGGGACTGAATTATCAAGACATGCTCAGCTGATGTCTTCCACTTCCAGAATCCCCAGGCCCTAGTTGGAGGTTTGGGACAAATATGGCATTTGGTCACAAAGAGCAACTGTAGGATCTGCTGTGTCTGGAATGGGGAAGGAGCTCTGGGGACTTCAGACACTAGACTATGACAGTGAGACAGAGAGTATGAGGGTACGAGAGTTCTACCGAGGCTCTGTGCCCTTTTGGTGACAGGCGCCAGCCACACCACAGCAAGAGACCATGAGAAATTACTCAAGTTACTACGTTAGTGGAAAATCTGGCTGGAATAACTACAGGAAGGGCTCCACAGAAAGGTCCAGCTGGGGTGAAGAAAATACACATTCAAGCACTGGGAGTAACTATGGTGCCACGCTCAGAGATAGTGAAAGAAAGTTCTCTCTGGTTGACTTGGAGCAGACAATCTTTCTTCACAGAGATGACCAGAGCACTCAGTTCTCTAGAAAGTTCTATTAGTCTTGATCTTGTCCCTATAAAGAAAATAATGGGAACATACATAGTGAGTTTATGAGTATAACCTCCTCTATTATAACCAATACTTACTCAAAGCATTTAGTTATAGTAATAATTCCAAAAATTTTTGCCTTAACTCAGAACTACTTTCTATGGTAAATACAGAAAAAGAATTATCATTTAATTACATATGCATACTTTAAAACAGTTCTTTACTCTCAGTTAAAAAACTGAATAGAAATGGTAATGACTGCTAATGGATATGGGATTTCTTCTTGGTGTGAAAAAAATATTCTGAAATTAGGTGGTGGTTAGGGTTGCAAAACTCTGTGAATATACTAAAAACAACTTAAATGTATACTTTAAAAGGGTGAATGGTATGACATATGAATTATATCTTAATAAAGCTGTTACTTAAACAACTATCTAGAGAATAAATTTTCTTAGAATTCCTCATGTATAAATACTCACTTTCCCATACCTTCTACTTTCCCAAGATCTCTACCAATTACTCTATCTGTATAGTTTCACAATTTTAATTGTCAAACTAAAGAATTTTAGAATTTAAAAAATGTTTTTGTAGCCGGGCATGGTGGCGCACGCTTGTAATCCCAGCATTCGGGAGGCTGAGACCGGAGGATCCGGGTTCGCGGCCAGCCTCAGCTACCTAGTGAGGCACTCCGCAACTTAGTGAGACTCGGTTTCAAAATAAAGAGTAAAAAATAGGGCTGGGGGTGTAGCTTGAAAGTAGAACGCCTCTGAGTTCAATCCCCAGTACCGCAAAAATAAATAAATAAAAATAAATAAAAATAAAAATAAAAAATGTTTTTGTGCTAAAATTCATTTGCCTAACAATATGCTGGAAATTTAAGACTCATACTTAGAACCTAATAAACTATGTTTCAAAATTGCCTTCAGAGCCGGGCGTGGTGGCGCATGCTTGTAATCCCAGCATTTGGGAGGCTGAGACCAGAGGACCCGGGTTCGCGGCCAGCCTCAGCTACCTAGTGAGGCACTCCACAACTTAGTGAGACCCTGTTTCAAAATAAAGAATAAAAAATAGGGATGGGGGTATAGCTCGGAGGTAGAATGCCCCGAGTTCAATCCCCAGTACCGAAAAAAAAAAATTGCCTTCAAGACAACATTTGATTAAAGTCACCATTTCATAACTGAATTGAATCTTATTATTTATAAAGATGGCCCCTATACTATACAAATTATCCATCTATCAGAGTAATCGTTTGAACTAACTGGACATGCTGGTGCTCAACATGCTATGTGGCTCACAGAGAGACTACAATGGGATCAAGGGGAACTGATCTGATTCAGGTATTTCAAGCTGATTAGCTTCATCTTGGCTGGGAATGGTGGTGAATGTGTGAGTGGAAACTGGAGGTGAAGCCAGGCATGGTGGCACACGCTTATAATCCCAGTACTTGGGAGGCTGAGACAGGAGGATTGCAGATTTGAGACCAGCCTAGGTCTTAGTGAGACCCTGTTTCAACATAAAAATAAAATCGGGCTGGGGGTATAGCTCAGAGATAGAATTCCCCTGGGTTCAATCCCCATTACCCCCCCCCCCCCACACACACACATGAAACCAGAATGGTGGTGAATGGTGAGAATGTATGAGTGGAACTAAGAGAAAGAGAGATGCAAGCAAGACACATGCAGCTGGTCAGAGCACAACTCCTCCCAGGGAAAAATCCCCCACTGCAATGGCAGTAGGGACACTTGCATTGCTACTGTCATGTGACTAAAGGAAGAAAACCAACTTCTCTAAATTTCATGATTCTAGGTCCCTTTTCTGGACAGAGGTATTATCTATGTGTGTATATGTATGCACATATAGACAAATTCATATTTATATTTTTATTCTATTTTAACATCGCATTAGTCCTCCCAATATATTTTTATTAATATGTTTCTTCTTACCCTGAAAACCTTGATCCTTAACATCTTTAACACAATACAACAGAATGATTTTTGTATGCAAATATAGTTTACATAACTTTGAAATTTCATACCATTATAGTAACATTGGTTTGAAACAGTGTCTCACTAAGTTGTGGAGGGCCTCACTAAGCAGCTGAGGCTGGACCCGGATCCTCCAGTCTCAGCCTCCCAAGTACTGGGATTACAAGCGTGCGCCACCATGCCCGGCTTTTAACATTGGTCTTTTCTGATGAGGGATATAGAAAGTAAAGGGTCTCTATACTGATCCTTATTAGAAAAAATATATTGGGAGAAATAATGCATACATGAGGCTGTAACAAATGGCAGTCTTGGGTTGCAGGAATACAGTGATTTATCTTTTTTCCCTATTTATGTTTTCTAATTTTCTTACAATGTATATATACTGCTTTTCTATTAACAAAAGGCCATTTTACATTAAGTAAATAAACAGCCGGGCGTGGTGGCGCACGCTTGTAATCCCAGCATTCGGGAGGCTGAGACCGGAGGATCCGGGTTCGCGGCCAGCCTCAGCTACCTAGTGAGGCACTCCGCAACTTAGTGAGACTCGGTTTCAAAATAAAGAATAAAAAAACTAGGGCTGGGGGTGTAGCTCGGAGGTAGAATGCCCTTGAGTTCAATCCCCAGTACCGCAAAAAAAAAAAAAAAAAAAAAAAAAAAACAAAAAAAAAA